>JANAVB010018797.1:2714558-2847058 GCA_029216955.1 Iris pallida
ATTTATAAAAACAAAGTAATATTAAAATAAAAATCCTATAACAATTAAAATATCCCAAAACTCGTTTCTGATGGATGTAACGTGCACCCTACTTATATGGCTCCAGAAGGTCATACAAATTCTGTAAAGCCCTATTTAATAATAATAATAATACCTATAATCTACCTATAACAATATTTAGAAAATAATTGTCAATTCTAAAAATATACAAAATACTTACACTTGCCAAACATGTCTACAAGGTCGTACTTGGTCCCACTACATGCCTACCTGGGCTTGGATTCAGTTCGGGTCCAGTTTGACTAGTTCGGTACGACCGGGGCACTTAAACATCAAATAATATAATAATAATAATTAACTATTTATAATAGTCATGTCAACACTTGGCCTGGTTTTCCTAGTTACGATATCCCTATGGCTAGGTTTCCTCGGGCATGGCTAGTACACTAGTTAAGGCACACTGCTACATCTCCCGTGCCACAAATCCTAGTCGTCTAGTACTTCGAAACTCAACTATGGCTAGAGTCATCTACCGTAATAATTAACTAGATAATTTTTTACAAAAATCATAAAACCCCATTTAAATCAAAAAAAAAAAATTTCAAAATTTTCGGGAAGGTGGGCTACAAATCTACCCACCTTAAGAATAATTTCGTCCTCGAAATTCTAATTCGTAACTATTCTTAAAATTCAAGAAGAAAGTCTACCTTAACCTTAATCTCCTCAAATTCAATTCCTCGAAATATTTCATGACTTTCTTTAGTCATTTTATAACTCCGAGTACTTGACGACTTCTACCCACCTTTGGTCATACTACTCCTCAAACACGATCACTAAAGTCTTATGGTCTTCTAACTAGTTGCTAACAATTTTACTGGGCAGATATCTAGACATATGGCATATATAATCCTTATATATTAAACAACCAAACACTCAATAGTCAAGCAATGTACTATAATTTAAGGAGTTCTAATGAATTCTAGACATCACGATTGTTCTTCACTCCGAATTAGGAAGGGACGAGAATCAACGGTACGGAAAGCAAGGAAATATAATCAAGAGCAATTATGGAGTTTTCAAGGACGTAGAGAATTTCTAGGAGAATTTTCAAGGCAGAGTGGATTGAATTTCTAAGGATTTAGTCAGCTGTGCAGGCTCGTACTGGTACAGTTACGTAATCGATACGATATGCTCTGACCTGCATGGGCCACCAAAAAAACTTGTCACGACCCGCACCCGCTTTTTGGGACGCGAGAGCGTGAGCAAGCCAGCTACGTATCGAGCGAACTCCAGCCCGACTCGAGTACGTATAAGCTGTCAAGGTCAAGGGTATCATGTCGTATCATGTCTAATCTAAACTATATCTCATCCACCAGAATCATGTAAAATAAGAATGAACAAGTATGGGTCATGGTCTGCAGCCCATTAGCATATTGTTCGATTAGACTCCACGAAGGATATGAGTCTATAAATAAGAAGAGTATATCATGGTACTGAATATAAAGCACGAGAAGATAATAAAGAAATAACACAAACAAATACATGTATCATGCATCATAATCCTCTACCATCCCGCTCTGCTAACTAACTCCATGCAGTCGCTAACCTGAAAAGATCATCAGGTCCTCAGAGGACTAGCAAGATACATAAAACATGCCTATCTAACAGTTTAATCATGCAATAATATAACCAGGGTATAAACAGGAACTAGACATGAGATGGACATGTGGCTACTGACAGGTAACTATGAACACGGACACGGAATCAAGTATGCATAAATGAACTTCTGGTAGATCAATGGATAACCAACCCTCGCCCCGATTGTGGACCTGCAGGTAAGCTTCAAGACAAGTCACCCTCGTCCCGATTGTGGACTCGCAGGTGCAAAGGCAACCCTCGCCCCGTGTGTGGACTCGTAGGTTGTGGAAAAGATAAGGAAGCAGTTCACTCACACAGACTTGCAGACATGACTCAGTTAGGACACAGGTGACGACACGACACGACACGACCCTATCACGATACATGAGAGAACTAATCCAATATAAACTACAAGGCTAACCATGTACAAGGACTATAGCCATACAAGCATGTACGATATACAAATCACGAGTAATAACCAACTAGTAAAACTATATGATAATGTAAATAGGCATGTAAATAAACTGTAGAGGGAGGCAAGGCATACTTGCCTGGCGGTAGCGCGAAGAACCAATAAGATACCGTCAACCGGTACGCCATAAAGTCAAAGTCATCACAACTGTCTCCGGAAGCTGAAACAAACATTGCCAACATTCTCAGAATAGTCCAATTAGCTAAGATTGCCTATCCTTAAGTCCAATTCTGGACACAGAGGCAAAACGGTAATTTTGGACAAAAATGATGTCCGCCGTTGGACCCGCTTTGCACCGAAAAGCGTGCCAGAGTCAATGGTCTCTACAGTCGTCAAACTACATGTCTACGGATCCGGTTTTTCCGATACGAACCCAACAGTATGTCCAAAGTTGGATTCCGACGGGCCGTGCACAAAATTGCCCGTTGAGTCGGACCGGGGGGGGCCGCGATACGACGATTTTATCAACTGTCTCAGAATCGGACCAAACTTGGCATACAGGACCAGAAAAACGATACGGTCCTGATAGCGTAAGTTTTGTCTCGATCTGACGAGCGTGCACAAAGTAATTGAAAAATTTGCAAGGTGCATGATGCGGTAAATTTCGACGGATACGTATCAAATTCGTCGCGCACACGCGACCAATTTAAATTTCGTCAAAGCCCACACGACTACGAAGCCGTTATGCAGCTTTCGATGCTTATGGTGCACGACCACGTCGTCCGAAATGGCGGGACGCACGTCGTGTGGAACAATTTTTCATAATTTCTAAACAGTTTTCTCAATTTATTTTCCTATTTTCGAATTGATTTATCCTAGCATCTAATGATTAATTAGATAATCTAAAAATAGGGTTTAAAAGCAGGTTAGGTTGTCTAAAAACGTGTTCAAATAGAATTTCTAGTAAGTCAATGGTTTGGGTCGGAATTTGCCTTCCAACTGGGGTGTTGGGACTGTTTGATCCCCTGTTTTTGAACAGGTTTTTATCAAAGTTTGCCTCGATCTTGCGGATCAATGGCTCGACCATATTGCAAACTACTTGCTGGGGCCTCTAGAGGGTCATATAGGGTTTTCATACTAGTTTACGGAATCGAAAACCGATGAGTGTGCACGAAGAATTGAAACAATGAAATCAGTACCTGACTCGAGTTGCTACTGTTCTGTCCTGTTACTGTCTCCGCGCCCGTAGTCGGTTCTGACGACCCGCGCGTCTGCGCACGGCCGTCCAGGGGTGCGTGCCGTAACCTGGGTGCTGGGGAAGGGTCGCCAATGGCAGAGGTGTTTAGGGTTTCGTCGATGGCTCTCGATTTCCTCTGTTCGTATATATCGACTGATATATATGTGGTTTTCTACTGTTGGTTAACACAGGTTCGGGGGTTAGCCTTCCCTTTGCTGGGAAACACAGGCCTGTGGCCTGGCCGACTGGGCCTGGGCCTGCTGCTTTGGCCTAGGTCGGGCTCTGTGGGGCTTGGGTTGCTACTGCTTAGTATTATTCTTTTTTTTTCCTTTTCTTTTTCTATTTACAATTAATACTTATATTTTTTTTGTGTTCATGTATATATATATATATATATATATATATATATATATATATATATATATATATATATATATATATATATATATATATATATATATATATATATATATATATATGTATATATATATAATATATACACATAGGCACATATATACACATATATATTTCTATATACACACATATACGCCTATATATATTTATATATATTTATATATATACATGCACATATATACCTATATAATATATATTTATATATCCATACACCTACTTAATATTTATTTATATACACATACACATATTTATATACGCATACACACATATACTTTTATACACACATATACACTATTTTATATATACATACCAATACACTCATATATAATATTTATAAATACACACGTTCCCATATATAATCTATATACACATATAATACATATCATTTATAAAGTAAATGATTTAATAAATATAAATCATTATCATTTAATAAAAATAAAGTAATATTAAAATAAAATCCTAATAACAATTAAAATAGCCCAAAACTCGTTTCTGATGGATGTAACGTGCACCCTACTTATATGGCTCCAGAAGGTCATACAAATTCTGTAAAGCCCTATTTAGTAATAATAATAATACCTATAATCTACCTATAACAATATTTAGAAAATAATTGTCAATTTTGAAAATATTTACAAAATACTTACACTTACCAAACATGTCTACAAGGTCGTACTTGGTCCCACTACATGCCTACCTGGGATTGGATTCAGTTCGGGTCCAGTTTGACTAGTTCGGTACGACCGGGTCACTTAAACGTCAAATAATATTAATAATGAATAATTAACTATTATAATGGTCATGTCACAACTTGGCCTGGTTTTCCTAGTTACGACATCCTTATGGCTAGGTTTCCCCGGGAATGGCTAGTACACTAGTTAAGGCACACTGCTACATCTCCCGTGCCACAAATCCTAGTCGTCTAGTACTTCGAAATTCAACTATGGCTAGAGTCATCTACCATAATAATTAACTAAATAATCATTTACAAAAATCGTAAAACCCCATTTAAATCAAATAAATAAAATAAAAAAATATTTCAAAATTTTTTGGGAAGGGGGGCTACAAATCTACCCACCTTAAGAATAATTTCGTCCTCGAAATTCTAATTCGTAACTATTCTTAAAATTCAAGAAGAAAGTCTACATTAACCTTAATCTCCTCAAATTCAATTCCTCGAAATATTTCATGACTTTCTTTAGTCATTTTATAACTCCGAGTACTTGACGACTTCTACCCACCTTTGGTCATACTACTCCTCAAAATACGGTCACTAAAGTCTTATGGTCTTCTAACTAGTTGCTAACAATTTTACTGGGCAGATATCTATACATATGGCATATATAATCCTTTATATCTATAAACAACCAAACACTCAATAGTCAAGCATATGTACTATAATTTAAGGATTTCTAATGAATTCTAGACAACACGATTGTTCGTCACTCCGAATTAGGAAGGGACGCGAATCAACGGTACGGAAAGCAAGGAAGTATAATCAAGAGCAATTATGGAGTTTTCAAGGACGTAGAGAATTTCTAGGAGAATTTTCAAGGCAGAGTGGATTGAGATTTCTAAGGGTTTAGTCAGCTGTGCAGGCTCGTACTGGTACAGTTACGTAACCGATACGATATGCTCTGACCTGCATGGGCCACCAAAAAACTTGTCACGACCCGTACCCGTTTTTCAGGACGCGAGAGCGTGAGCAAGCCAGCTACGTATCGAGCTAGCGGACTCCAGCCCGACTCGAGTACGTATAAGCTGTCAAGGTCAAGGGTATCATGTCTAATCTAAACTATATCTCAATCCACCAGAATCATGTAAAATAAGAATGAACAAGTATGGGTCATGGTCTGCAACCCATTAGCATATTGTTCGATTAGACTCCACGAAGGATATGAGTCTATAAATAAGAAGAGTATATCATGGTACTGAATATAAAGCACGAGAAGATAATAATAAAATAACACAAACAAATACCTGTATCATGCATCATAATCCTCTACCATCCCGCTCTGCTAACTAACTTCATGCAGTCGCTAAACCTGAAGAGATCATCATGTTCTCAGAGGACTAGCAAGATACATAAAACATGTCTATCTAACAGTTTAATCATGCAATAATATAACCAGGGTATAAACAGAAACTAGACATGAGATGGACATGTGGCTACTGACAGGTAACTATGAACACGGACACGGAATCAAGTATGCATAAATGAACTGCTAGTAAATCAATGGATAACCAACCCTCGCCCCGATTGTGGACTCGTAGGTCAGCTTCAAGACAAGTCACCCTCGCCCCGATTGTGGACTCGCAGGTGCAAAGGCAACCCTCGTCCCGTGTGTGGACTCGCAGGTTATGAAAAAGACAAGGAATAGCAGTTCACTCACACAAACTTGCAGACACGACTCAGTCAAGACACAGGTGAAGACACGACACGACCCTATCACGATACACGAGAGAACTAATCCAATATGAAACTACAAGGCTAACCATGTACAAGGACGATAGCTATACAAGCATGTACAATATACAAATCAGGAGTAATAACCAACTAGTAAAACTATATAATAATATAAATATGTATGTAAATAAACTGTAGAGGGATGCAAGGTATACTTGCCTGGCGGTAGCGCGAAGAACCAATAAGATACGGTCAACCGGTACGCCATTAAGTCAAAGTCATCACAACTGTCTCCGAAAGCTAAAACAAACATTGTCAACATTCTCAGAATAGTCCAATTAGCTGGGATTGCCTGTCCTTAAGTCCAATTCTGGACACAAGAGCAAAACGGTAATTTCGGGCAAAAACGATGTCCGCTGTTGGACCCGCTTTGCACCGAAAAGCGTGCCAGAGTCAAAGGTCTCTAAAGTCGTCAAACTACATGTCTACGAATCCGGTTTTCGATACAAATCCAATCGTATGTCCAAAGTTGGATTCCAGCGGGCCGTGCACAAAATCGCCCGTTGAGTCGGACCGGGGGGCCCGCGATACGATAATTTTATCAACTATCTCAGAATCGGACCAAATTGGCATACAGGACCAGAAAAATGATACGGTCCTGATGGCGTAAGTTTCGTCTCGATCTGACGAGCGTGCAAAAAGTAATTGAGAAATTTGCAAGGTGCACGATACGGTAAATTTCGACGGATACGCATCAAATTCGTCGTGCACACGCGACCAATTTGAATTCCGTCAAAGCCCACACGACCACGAAGTCGTTATGCAGCTTTCGATGCTTACGGTGTGCGACCACGTCATCCGGAATGACGGGACGCACGTCGTGTGGAACAATTTTTATAATTTCTAAATTTCTCAATTTATTTTCCTATTTTTGAATTGATTTATCCTAGCATCTACTGATTAATAAGATAATCTAAAAATAGGGTTTGAAAGCTGGTTAGGTTGTTTAAAAATGTGTTCAAATAGAATTTCTAGTAAGTCAATGGTTTGGTCGAAATTCGCCTTCCAACTGCGGTGTTGGGACTGTTTGATCCCCTGTTTTTGGACAGGTTTTTGTCAAAGTTTGCCTCGATCTTGCTGATCAATGGCTCGACCATATTGTAAACTACTTGCTGGGGCCTCTAGAGGGTCATATAGGGTTTTCATACTAGTTTACGGAATCAGAAACCGATGAGTGTGCACGAAGAATTGAAACAATAAAATCAGTACCTGACTCGAGTTGCTACTGTTCTGTCCCGTTGCTGTCTCCGCGCTCGTAGTCGGTTTCGACGACCCGTGCGGCCGCGCACGGCCGTCCAGGGGTGCGCGCCGTCACCTGGGTGCTGGGGGAGGGTCACCAATGGCAGAGGTGTTTAGGGTTTCGTCGATGGCTCTCGATTTCCTCTGTTCGTATATATCGACTGATATATATGTGGTTTTCCACTGTTGGTTAACACAGGTTCGGGGGTTAGCCTCCCCTTTGCTGGGAAACACAGGCCTGTGGCCTGGCCGACTGGGCCTGGGCCTGCTGCTTGGGCCTGGGTCGGGCTCTGTGGGGCTTGGGTTGCTACTGCTTAGTATTATTCTTTTTTTTCCTTTTTCTTTTTCTATTTACAATTAAATACTTGTATATAATATATATATATATATATATATATATATATATATATATATATATATATATATATATATATATATATATATACACACACACACACATAGGCACGTATATACACATATATATATTTCTATATACACACATATACGCCTATATATATATTTATATATATTTATATATATACATGCACATATATACATATATAATATATATTTATATATCCATACACCTACTTAATATTTATTTATATACACATACGCATATTTATATACGCATACACACATATACTTTTATACACACATATACACTATTTTATATATACATACCAATACACTCATTTATAATATTTATAAATACACACGTTCCCATATATAATCTATATACACATATATATACATATCATTTATAAAGTAAATAATTTAATAAATATAAATCATTATCATTTAATAAAAATAATATAATATTTAAATAAAAATCCTAATAACAATTAAAATAGCCCAAAACTCGTTTCTGATGGATGTAACGTGCACCCTACTTATATGGCTCCAGAAGGTCATACAAATTCTTTAAAGCCCTATTTAATAATAATAATACCTATAATCTACCTATAACAATATTTAGAAAATAATTGTCAATTCCGAAAATATATACAAAATACTTACACTTACCAAACATGTCTACAAGGTCGTACTTGGTCCCACTACATGCCTACCTGGGCTTGGATTCAGTTCGGGTCCAGTTTGACTAGTTCGGTACGACCGGGTCACTTAAACGTCAAATAATATTAATAATAAATAATTAACTATTTATAATGGTCATGTCACAACTTGGCCTGGTTTTCCTAGTTACGATATCCCTATGGCTAGGTTTCTCCGGACATGGCTAGTACACTAGTCAAGGCACACTGCTACATCTCCCGTGCCACAAATTCTAGTCGTCTAGTACTTCGAAACTCAACTATGGCTAGAGTCATCTACCGTAATAATTAACTAAATAATCATTTACAAAAATCGTAAAACCCCATTTAAATCAAATAAATAAAATAAAAAAATATTTCAAAATTTTTCGGGAAGGGGGCTACAGAAGTCCCCGTCACGTTCAGATTGTTAGGATCCTTATTTTTGCTATAGGAAGCCGCATGCTTTCTCCTTGGTTCCCTGGTATGAACCAGATTGGCGTCAGCCAATTGCTTGGACAGTGCGTCTACCTTCAGTTGAGCCCTCATTTGGTCCTCAGCGTTGATTTCCTGCAGAAGATCGTCGAGAGTGATCTCCAACTTCTTCCTATGCATGTTTGCATAGAACTTGCTCCACCCAGCAGGGAGCTTCGAAACGATCCCTTCAACAAAAAACTTGTCGGGGAGGGGCGTCGCCTCATTTTCCAACTTCTGTCGCAGTTTTAGGAACTCCTTCACCTGCGGCAGCATAGGTTTCTCGTCCTCAAAGAACTACTTATGATATTTCTCAACAAGAAATATCTTGCTACGGTTCTCATCATACTCGTACAATTTCTCTAGAGACACCCAATCTCCCTGGCAACAGTCTTCTTTGAATATAATTCAGCAAGGGAGTCTTCCATAGCATTTAGGATCATAAGCCTACAAATGTTATTGTCCCTTCTCCATTTGGTATGGTTCTTAGTAGCCGCAGAGATTGCAGCTGCAGATCCAGTCTCTGGAACAGTAGGTTCCTCCTCATACAACACGTAATCAACTTCTCTGAGTTCAATAGCGAGTGCAACCTTCCTCTTCCAGACTTGATAATGCTCTCCATCAAACTGTTCTGACTTTGTGAAGTTAGGATTGTTGAGTGCAGCATTCAAGTTTTTATTTCCATAATTAAGCTTTGAGATTGTTAGTCCCGGGGCACAATTTTCGATAGAAAACTGAGAAAATGAAACGGTTATAAAAATAATGTTTCTAGCAACACTTCAAAGAGGTGCTTGACAGAAATCCTTAGAAGATTATGGATAACAAAAATCTAAAAAGATTTTGTTATAATAGCAAACGAAAGTAGTACTTCTAAAAGAAGTACCCAATCGAATTGCTAGCAGCAGCAGCGATGACAGACGAATGGTGGAAGAACAATCTGTTGGGGTGAATGATCACCGTTGGTCAAAGCTTAATTCGTCCCACATGAACAGCTTTCAGAAACCAGCAAGTTCGACTGAGAACTTTGGAACACCCCGCTCTCCTGACTCCTCGGATGGCGCACGAACTCCTGTCCAAAGTAACGATGGTGCAACGCTTCTATCTCAAAATCTGTAGGAATTCGTAAGGAATTATGAACACTTGTCTTGTTCTTATCTATCTACATTGTGAGAGAGAAGAGACCTTATATAAGACCGTGTTGCAACTGCCCAATTAGCAGAACCTTCGAGACGTGAGAAAAACCACTCCGAACGTGCTATAACCGCTCAAATCATGCACATACACGATCTGAGTTAACTGGTGCACAGTGCACGCCACTTGCGCACCGTGCGTACCCCGTGCACCTTGCACACTGTACGCACAATACCACTTGCACCACTTGTGCAACCTGCGCCAACAGGCAGCGTCCACTGGCGTGCCTCTGGGCCGCGCAACTGGGCGCGCCACTTGGCCGTGCCAATTGGTCAGCGCCAATTGGCCGCACCATCTGGATGTCCGATCAGCTGTGCAAGTGTGTCACTTTCCGTTCCCGGAATATGTATTTTTAGACATATACCGCCTTAATGTATTTATTTAATATTTATCATGTATTGTTCTGTATTTAAAATCCTTTTAATTTCATGATAATTAATTCTCCGCAATTTAGTTTCTGCATTTTATTTTCTGCTTTAGCTCCACTTTGGGTTCGGCTTGAATTGGTTTAGTTAGTTGGTTCAGCGTGAACCCCCACCCCTTCCATTTAAAGACATCCCCTTTCTCTCTCTTCATTACTTCACCATTAATCTTCTTCTTCCTCGTAACTCTACCCCCACCTACTAGCCGCCAAGGTAAGTACCAAACTTGCTTCTTGATGGATCACCATTATTATTATTCCATCATCTTCCTTACTTGATTTTGAGCCTCTATAGTACTTAGTATTTCCAATTTCTATGGTTCATTTCTTGTAGATCTAAGTTTAATACATTTTCGGATTTCTTAGGCTTTGATCTAGTAAACTTTGTTATCTTTAAGTTTTGATGGTTCCATGATATAGAGAATTTTGTTCTACCTCATTTTGACCTATGGAAGTTCATATTTGGGCTTAGAATGAAGGACTTAGAGAGCTTGGAAGCAATGATTTCTATGGTTCTGTCCTTAGAAAAATTTGGAGAAGAAGAACAGATCCTGGCCGCATGACAGACCTGACTGCATAAGTTTTCATACGGCAAGTCTTTCGAGCCGCATAAGGGGATTTAGCCGCATAAGAGTTTCGGCCGCGATAAAGCTATCTGGCCGCATGGATCATTTCAGCCGCATGAGCGCTTGACGTTCCTGGTCGAATAAGGACCCGAGTCCTATTTAGGCCGCACGTGACTTAACTCTGGCCGCATGGAACTTTCCGTTTCCGGCCGCATGATTTTATTAGTTTCTTGACCACATGAACTCGTCCAGCCGCATATACATTTTAGTCCATCTCAGCCGCATGGAGTTTTCCTTGGCCGCATGGGCGCATGTTATCCGCAGCCGCATGAGACTTACTCAGCCGCATGAGCTGCGTGTCTTCTCAGCCGCATGGCGCTGACCATTCTCAGTCGCATGAGCTGCATGACTTACCCTAGCTGCATAAGGGACCCTGGCTTAATTAGCCGCATGAGACCCCTTTTTGTTTCTAGCTGCATAAGACTTGCTAGCTTGGCCGTATGAAATCACCCTTGTCCAGTCGCATGTAACTTCTTCATTCCCGGCCGCATGAAGCCCAAGTCTCACGAGCCGCATGAACTCTGGCTCTAATGCCTTTTTGGTTGATTCTTGTCCTGAATTGACATTGATTGACATTGATTAATTGTCTTGGCATTTATTAGCATTAGTTGGCATCTTTACATTAATTTGCATTGATTGTTATCTTGGCATTAATAAACAAGGATTGATATCTTAATTTAAATAATTGATCATGCGTTCCTGGTTGGAACTAAGAGACTGGGTAGTCGTCTTATTAACATAAATGAAAGAGACACGTTCATATTAACTATGAACTATTACAATCGACTGGCAAATCGTGAATATTGGCATACATGCACATGCAGGCTTCAAATTATTTATTTATTTTATTTATTTACCTTACAAAAATAGCATGTGTACTTTATGGTCAAGGCATGATTATTCCGTAGTCAGTTTTGCTTGTTGCATTACGCTATGTAAGACCTACAACCTAACCGCACGGGCATCGTTGTAGAGTTGTGCATATCGTACCCCGTACGAAAGTACTCATTTGAATGATCATGACCCACGGTATGGGACTTCACTCAACATAGAGACTATTAAGTTAAATAAAATAATAATTGTATGGAGAGAATGGATTCCCGAGTTCTTACATGGCAGCCCTCTTGGGACTAGTATTGTCCGACAGGCCGGTTGGTCCCCACAGATACTGTAAATCTGCCACACGGGTAAGGAGCGGTATCTGGTTATATTATCTATGGTATGTTGTATATTGATGACGGGCGTCCCGCTGGGACTCGTCTAATTCATGATTGTCGTAATTTATTGACTGGGTAAACTAGCCTTGCTTGCACATGGTAAAACTGAGGAATCCTTTATTGTATAATCCCACGATAACTTGGAACACACAATAGCAAGCCGTAGTAGTTGCGTAGCCGTTTAAATTGATTTGTTTGTGTACTGTATCTACTCTGTTACCTAACTGAGATGATCAAAATATCAGGACATGACGAGCCAACTTCTGTCCTTATTTGGTTTGGAGATTGGTTCGAAGTGTCGTGATGTTATGTGAGTCCTAGTAGATAGCAGAGGTCTATTATCATATTCTTTTCTTACTGGTTCATTCCTCATATCGTGCTCCCTTGCGGTACTTGCTATTAGAGGTCTAACCTCTCTGGTTTTGCATGGCCAGATTTAGAGCCGGTCCCCGAGGATCCAGCTTACTTCTACCTCCAAGATGGTCAATACTAGAGGGATGATCGCAGGAGGACTCGAGTGGGTTTCTTGCTTCCCCGCTCATTTTGTGAATTACTTTATACTTTGCCGTTTGGCACCGATATGTTAGTCGGATTGTCTTGTACTTACTTTTGCATAATTGTAACTAAGTCAGGCTGCAGCTGATAACAATTGTGTATACTTACTACATCATCTGGCTGTATTTTGTAAAGCCAGACATCGAGAACATTTTGATTGAGCATTTGGGACGCCTTACTGCTTTATCTCATATGTTCTCTATTTCTGTTTCTTGTTCGAATGATTGAGACAATAGATGTGAAGTAACCATAGGGAGACTTTCATGTAGTATGCACCCCCTCGTCTTGTAGACAGCATTAATCGTATTATACGGTATTCATCTACCCGTAATACGTAGCTGGCTGAGTCATTCCCTCGCTCTCCAGTATTCTGGTTCTGGGGCATGACAAAGTGGCTCGCGCAACGAGCGTAACTTAAACGCAACTTAAGCGCATTATTCGCCTAGCGACGATGCTGATATGCGCGATCGGCTGTGCAAGTGGCAACGAGTGCAACTTAAGCGCACTATGCATCTAGCGATGATGTTGACGTGCTAAGTGCAAGGTGCGCCAACAAAATGCCACATTACGTCTCATGAGCCTGAGTCCGAGTCGCTAAGCCCCTACGAGGCTTAGCTCCATTGGAAATTAATTTCCAAGAGCAAAAAGCATGAATGCTTCATTGTTGATTTGGCCTTTTTCTCCACTAGAAAAATACCCCCACATGGCACGTCCATGTGCACCTCCACACCACTTGTGCACCTCTAAACGAGCATTGCTAATATATAGAGATACATTTCTTTTGGCCTAGCCGATGTGGGACTAAAGTTTCTAATACAAAGGCCAAAATCCCAGCATTGTAAGCAAGGAATTTGAAAATTAGGTTAGATTTGTGAGCGAGACAAAACGTATTTTGTCAAACCCATATTTGGACTTAAGTTTAATGGGTTAACATGTCTTAATGGGTCTTGTGTTGGGACCAAAAGCGTCAATACCAATTGTCTGAAATTGACCGTAGTGGAAACAAGGTTGACCCATCAGAGATAACCAACCATCAGTCTAAGCACTGACAGAAAAATCAAATCATAATCTTTATAACTTTAGGTGTAGATACAAAATTGACTAAAACTATATTGAACCATTTGTCCAAAGATTCAACCCCTTCGCAAAAGTCAAGAAAAAATAAGAAGATTATAACTTGAAATCTCTCACTCTACCCGTAACGATCTTCCTGTACGAAGATGATGACTCCCTGCATAGATTTTCTCTTCAAACTGTCTTAGATGGCGAGCCCTAAGAGTAAAGTACGTACTTTATCTTAGATTGTATGTGGACAAGAACCATGAATCTTACTTTTTGTGCTCTTCCTATTGCCTCCACCTTCGGCACACACACACACAAACATATATATATATATATATTTTATATATATATATATATATATATATATATATATATATATATATATATATATATATATATATATAGAGTTGAGAAACTCTATTTTAGGTCATAGGAATTCCTAAAACTGAAAACCTTAAAACAGGAAATCGTGTTACTAAAATAAGAGTCCATATTCTAGGTAATAGAAAACCCTAAAATACTCTAGCAATAATTACATATGTCCAAATCTAAACAAATTAAATATTTGATTCAGATTTGGCCCAAAAAATATGATGTTACCAAATCCAAACTGGGCCTAACTTACTCTTCCTCTAGTCTGATAAGAGATGTTGACTCCATGGCTCCTTAATTGGACTCCATTTATGTCGCTCCGCAACAGTGTTCTCTGCTCTCTCTTGTCATTGATCTTCCTTTCTTGTTATATCTTGCTCATTAGCCTAGTTTTGTAAACTTATGTTATTCTCGAGTTTGCTCGAACATGTGTATTATAGACGGCTGACTATATTACATGATGTTCGTTCTTGTTTTTATTAACTTTATGTGGGTCGAGACATAGTTGAGACAGAGTAGATTTAGTTTACTTTTACGTACAACGTACTATGATTAAGATAAGTCCATTAAATTGGGATACTTATTCTAGTCGTACAGGTGGCATGCTCATGTCTTGGGTTCCTAAGTATTTTGGAACTGGGACGTGACATACGTGATGAAACAACGAATCATCCAACTATTGACGGATGCATCCAACGGCCTTCCAATCCAATCGCTTTCAGTCATCAATAATTTTGTCCGATGGCTTTGCACTGTAGCCTCCTAACGGACCGTACAAATCTTTGCACTAGAGTAGACCCTCCATTATTGGCTTCCAAATTGCTAGTTCTTCTTGTGAGGATGATCATACGTGTGTTCATCTATTCCGTAGACATGGTTCACCTTTCCTCTCGAGAACATGGAAGCTCTGATACCAGATGTTGGGACCAGAAACATCGATACCGTGCTCTAGTACTACGTGTCTGAAATTGACCACAGCAAGAACTAGGCCAACCCACTTGAGATAACCAACAACCAATATAACGGAAGCACCAATACAGACAAAATACAGTATTTTTGGTGACTATGTCACTTGGACAAATTCCAATCTTTATAACTTCTTGTGTAAATACAACTTGAATAAAACTATGTTGAATTATTTGTCCAAAGATTCAACCCCTCACCAAACTTAAGAAGAAAGTAGAAGATTACAACTTGAAATCACCCGCCCTACCCTTACCGATCTCTATGTTCGAAGACGACGACTCCCTGTACAAATTTTCTCTCACAACTGTCTTGGATGACGAGCCCTAAGAGCATAGTACGAACTTTCTCTTAGATTTTCTGTGGACAAGCACCCTAAATCTCTCTTTTTACACACATATATAGTTGAGAAATCCTATTTCAGGTCATAGTAATTATAATAAACCCTAATTTAGGTCATAGTAATTCCTAAAATAGGAAACCTTAAAAATAAGAAACGTGTTACTAAAACAAAAGACCCTATTTTAAATAATAGAAAAACCTAAAATAGTCCATCAATAAATATGGACGTTCAAATCAAATCAAATCAAATATTTAATTGAGATTTGGACCCCACAAATATGTTGTTACCAAATCTAGAGTGGACGAAACATCTCGGGTCTTAAATCTTTGGCTTTTATAAGTAAAAAAGACAAAATAATGTACCAACATACCAAACAACTAGGCACGCGTCCAACGCATCATCGCTTCGGCCTAGGCATGAATTTTGTTGGGCCCACGGTCGGACAACTAAATAGAAAAATAATAAAAATTATTTAGTAATAAGGTCTTATATAATAGTTGTTATTAGAATTTGAATCTCCAAAATATCCGACATTAATATTTGAATCTGAAATTACTGTTCGACCAACCATCTAAGTCTAGTTGCGACCAGTTGTAACCTAGTTTTTTTTGCTCAATTTCTGTAGTCAACCCTTGTGGCCACTTTGATCTCAGTCAAGTCAGAATCTAAAGGTCGAATCCCAGCCATGGAATGAAGGATCTTCCTTCTAGTACATATTGTTTCCATATCCTTCCAAATTGTGCAAAATCTTTATTATGCATATACATGAACTTTCACATAATTTTTTGTTTCCATATCCTTCCAAATTGTGTTTGGATTTGAGGAGGTGCTTGAAAGTTGAAACGAAGGAAAAAGAAAAAGTATATAGCGTAAGATTATTAAAAATCTATTTAGTTATCTAACTAAATCAATAATTAATCAACTATAGCAAGGATTTAATTTATTATTAATTATTAAAGATTAGTATTACTAAAATATTATTAAATAATTAGAGTAACCCCTAAATAGTAATAATAATAACTTGTTTATTTGTAACTTGATGTCCTCAGCTACCAATATTTTTTAACTTGATATCCTAAATATTTTTACTTAGCAATTTGACACTATCAACTATTAAATATTTTCAACTTCATAACGTAAATTTTTTTTTCAAAACTACCGCTACCTTGCCTTCCATGTTCTATCCACCCGACGTCCCCCAGCTGTCCCCTACCCTCTACCCCATCCAGCAGCTTCGATGGTTGCGCAACAGTGTGCGGCAGCAAAGGAGGGTGAGAGATGGGTGGGTTGCAGGGGAGGAAGGCTAGTGCGAGGTTGGCGGCCGCGGCATGGGACTGTCAGGGAGGAGGGAGGTAGTTCCAAGTTTTGAAACAAAATATTTTTGCCCATTTCTTCATGAAATCAAGTTGTAATATTATATTAAAAAATTGAAATAGTTGAAAATATCAAGTTCAAATTAAGCCGTAATAACAACCACTAACTAATAATAATAATAGACAAATATTGATACAAGTTTTTGGAACAAGAAATCGTAGAACCTCCATGAAGATTTCATTGATTTTTTTTCTTGAATTTCTCACACGCCTGCTTCTCTCTCTCTCTTGAAAGTTAAATATGCTGTGAACCTACAATTAGGTTTGTAATTCCTGCTATAGGCATATCCCAATAGCGTCTATTTGTTCACTTGCCAAAACTAGGTAAGAAACGACACGTGACACAAAACCACTTTCATGGATGAACAAAACTACTTACAAAATAGTTGTGTGGAATGAAAATGTTGGAAAAGAAACGCGGAAACCTTTCCCCAAACCGGAGAGTACCTGCGAGAGGACCGAGCAATACAACGCACGAACCCAAAAACAAACACACAAAACAATCCACGCAGACACAGAGAATTTTTGACGTAAAAAACCCTTGCGGGAAAAAACCACGGGACGATCGGAGTCCAACCCTGAGAAGCCTCCACTAATGGAATAGAAGAATTACACCCTCTACAAATTCCTCCCGATCCAAATCGGATCCCCACAACACTCAGAGATAAGAACAATGATTACAAGGCTACGAAGAGCGAGAACGACGAGTAGAGATTACCCGAACACGATCTCCTTCGAATGGCGACCTTCAATCCTCCGTCTTCTTCTCCGAAGTTGTAATGGTACTCTTGCCTCCTTCTCTCTCAAACTTGTGTTCCTTGCGATAATGATGCGTTATGAATTAGGGTTGAAAAAACTCAATATAACTCCCTAATCCTGCAGCAAACCTGGACCGTTGGATTAGATCCAATGATGAAAACTCATCCTAAAATCCGCTTCAGCCCCCGACGACACAGAGTTCGGCCAGAACTCTGTGTCGAGCAAACAGAACCTCACGCCAACATTCTGGAAGCGCCAGACCGAGTTCGGCCAGAACTCGGCCTGGGACCGAGTTCGGGCCGAACTCGGATCCCCTGCTTCCAGCAGCTCCAGCAGCAACAGCAGCAACTTCGTCGCCTACTTCCCGAGCTTCTCCGACATTGGACGGCGCTCGTCGCACTCCGGGGCCTTCTCCACATAGGTTGGGAACCCCACCCACTCCAACAAATCTTCCCCTTCACAACTATGGGGAGGATGTCGTCATCCCGACGACCTGCCTGCAGTACTCAAACTTCCCCCTTGGTAGAATCTTCGTGAACATATCAGCTCCGTTGTCATCTGTATGCACCTTCTCAAGCTCCGCGTCCTTCTTCTCAATCACATCCCGTATCCAATGATACCGGGTCTCGATGTGCTTGGACCGGCTATAAAACGTCTGATTCTTCACAAGGTGGATCGCACTCTGACTGTCGCAAAGCAAAGTATATTGCTCTTGCTTCAGTCCTATTTCCTGCAGCAGCTTCTTCATCCACAACAGCTTCTTGCAAGCCTCCGTCGCCGCAATGTACTCTGCCTCTGTCGTCGACAAGGCAACACACTTCTGCAACCGCGACTGCCACGATACTGCTCCTCCCGTAAACATCATCACGTAGCCCGAAGTCGATCGCCTCGTGTCTACATCTCCAGCCATATCAACGTCGGTATACCCAACCAGCTTTGGCTCGTCACCACCAAAGGAAAGTCTCCAACCAGCAGTGCCCTGAAGATAACGTAGAATCCACTTGACCGTACTCCAATGTACCCTTCCAGGATTTGAAAGATACCTGCTAACCGTACCAACTGCATGAACAATATCTGGCCTCGTACACACCATAGCATACATCAGGCTTCCCACAGCTGAGGCATATGGAACCCGCTCCATATCTTCCTTTCGTCCTCGGTAGATGGACACTGTTCCTCAGTGAGCTTAAAGTGAGCCGCGAGGGAGGAACTCACTTTCTTCGACCCGTCCATCCCGAAACGCTGAAGTACCCGGTGAATGTACTTCTTTTGAGACAAGTGTAGCAGCTTGGACTCTCTCTTTCGGCTGATCTCCATCCTAAGAATAGTCTTCGCTGCGACCAAATCCTTCATAGAGAGGGCCGCGCCCAGCTGGCGCTTCAACTCCGCTATCCTAGTGGCATTCCGACCCACTAATAGCATATCATCAACATAGAGCAATAAGATGATAAAATCATCATCATCGGCAAAATACCTCACAAATGCACAATGGTCCGACGTCGTCCGTGCATAACCATGCTCCCCCATAAACGACTCGAACTTCCTGTACCACTGCCTCGGAGCCTGCTTCAGACCATACAAGCTCTTCCTCAACCGGCAGACCAAATGTGACTTGCCCTTCTCACAGAATCCCTCTGGCTGCTCCATGTACAACTCCTCCTCAAGATCACCGTGGAGGAATGCCGTCTTCACGTCCATCTGCTCGACCTCCAAGTCGAAACTTGCTGCTAATGCTAGCACCACCCGAATAGACGAATGCTTGACGACAGGCGAAAAGATCTCATCATAATCCACGCCTTTCTGCTGACCGTAGCCTTTGACTACCAGCCTCGCTTTGTATCGAGGGCGAGTAGCATCTTCTGTCTGCTTCACTCTTAACATCCATCGATTCTTCAAAGCCTTCTTGTCCTTTGGCAACCGCACCAGATCATAAGTGGAATTGGGGTGCAAGGAACTCATCTCCTCCTGCATAGCCACCATCCACTCCTGCCTGTGTTCGTCTTCCATAGCCTCTGCGAAACTTTCGGGCTCCCCTCCGTCAGTCAATAGCACATACTCATCCGGTGAGTATCTCGTAGATGGTCGACGATCCCTGTCACTCCTTCTCAGTGGAGCCACTGGTGCTGGCTGTATACCGACAGCCTCCGCCCCTTCAGGAACTACCTCTCTGGCATGTTCATCCTCCTGAGGGACACCCTGACCACCATCAGCAGGCTGATGATCAAGGTTGGGAGCAACTCCATGTACCGGCTCCCCCATAACTGGATCCTCTGCGATGTCCTCTGGAAACTGCTCGAAGCGAAATGACTCTAACTCAGGCAATTCTTCAGCCTCAGAAGGCGTCTCGGAATCCTGAGTGTTGGTCATGGTCTGATCCTCGACGAACACCATGTCCCTGCTTCTGTAGAGCTTTCCTTCCACTGGGTCGTAGAGTCTATAGCCAAACTCATCCCGACCATAGCCGACAAAGACGCATCGCCTCGTCTTCGGCTCAAGTTTGGTCCTCTCGTCCTTCGGTACATGCACGAAGGCTTTACAACCAAACGCCCGCAGGTGATTGTATGACGGCTCTTTGCCGTACCATACTTTATCAGGCACATCACCCTGCAAAGGAGCACTAGGAGAAATTAATAATATAAGCAGCTGTGAGAAGAGCCTCACCCCAATAACTGCCCGACAAGTTTGCTTCTGACATCAAACACCGCACCCTCTCCATCAGTGTCCTGTTCATGCGCTCCACTACACCATTGAGCTGAGGTGTCTTTGCGGAGTCTTCTGGTGTCGTATCCCTTGCTCTCTGCAATACGCATCAAAGGGACCGATGTATTTGCCACCATTGTCGGACCGAACACACGACAACTTCTTGCCCGTCTCCCTTTCAACAGAGGCCTGAAACTCCTTGAAAGTAGGCAGTACCTGATCCTTGGTCTTTAAGGCATAGACCCAAACCTTCCTGGAACAGTCATCAATAAAAGTCACAAAGTAAGAAGCACCACCAAGAGATTTTACCTTCATAGGACCGCAGACATCCGAGTGAATCAACTCGAGCAACGCCGGCTTCCTCGAACTTGGGTGACTTTGGAAAGACACCCTATTTTGCTTCCCAGCTAAACAGTGCGTGTACTTCTCCAACTTTGTAGACCTGAGCCCCGGAATCACCTTCCTGTTCACCAAGTAGCTCATCCCCTTCTCGCTGATATGGCCGAGCCGCCTGTGCCACAACTCGGTAGACGCATCACTAACTGCGTTCACCTCCTGTGCCCCCTCTGCGCACCCCTCCATATAGTAGAGACCGGACTTCTTGCTTCCTCTGGCAATCACCATCGAACCTCTGGAAAGCTTCTACTGACTGTTCCCGAAGAGACTGAAGAATCCCTCGTCATCCAACCTTCCAACCGATACCAGGTTGAAACGGATATCAGGGACATGACGAACATCCTTGAGAACAAGAACCGCACCCGTCTTCGTTCTCAAATGTACATCTCCAACGGCAACCGCCTTCGACACATCTCCGTTGCCCATCTTCAACACGCCACAGTCGCCTGTCGTGTAAGTGGCAAACAGTGCCCTATTGTGAGATACATGTGCTGAAGCCCCTGAGTCCACCAGCCAAGAATTGTCATCGCAGGCGAGGTTAGTAATGACCTCATCACCTACGATGATCACATCGCCTCCATGCACCGAGGCCGCCGCTGTAGTGTTCTCCTCTTGCTTCCCCTTGTCGCCCTTCTTCTCTCTCTTCCAAGCGAAACAATTTCGCTTGATATGTCCCTTCTTACCGTAATGGTAACACTCTGAGTCCTCGTAACGACCTTTGGACTTCCCCCTGCTCTTGTCTCTGCCACCACCTGGACCCCTACTTTTGCCCCTTCCGTGGCTCTCTGAAACAAGTGCCTCTGAGTGGTGGAATGTGGATGAAGTTGTAGTGTCCCGCTCCTAGCGGTTCACTATGTAAGGCTTGTGGCTTGGCTAACTCGGTCGGAACCGAGTATTGGGGAAACTTACCGTCGGCATCGAATCGATCACGGACAAGTACATAAGAACCTTTCCAATTGATGGATCGGTTTCTCTTGAAATGCGTCCAAGAGTTTTCTCTGGATGTTTTGCTGCTGGTTTTGCTGTTTGGTTTTGATAGATGCTTTTCTGAATGATTTTCGATGATTTGGTTCTTGTCCGTTTTCATCGATTTGCATAGCATTCATTCTTGAGAATTCTGAGAGAAGAGAACACAACGAGACGGATTATTAATCAATCTTTTGGTGCCAATGCAGACTGACGCGTGACGGAAGGCTAAGCGTGCAAGTGTTCCTCTCTCTCTCGACGATTCTCTAATTTGGTGAGTGTGGATCTCTGTGGTGGTATTGTCCCTCTCGCTATTCCTTCATGCCAACTAAATAATTGTCTTGCAACATCCGTTGATCGATATCAAGATGCTAAAGCCACAAGTCAATACCACTAAGATGCTAGAGATAGAACATTAAAATGAATTGATTACACTGCAATGAACTGAACATTGAAATGATTGAATTGATGCCTAGAATGATGGTTATGAAATGCTAAGAATGATCTTGTTGCCTATTACTTCAAATATTCTATGCACACTGTGTATATCGAGTCGGACACACATTCGCCTGACCATGGACAACTTGTATACAAGGATTGAGCAATAATTTCCTCGAACGGTACAGGGGCGCCTGTACCGATTCGGCCTAGGAGGAAATAATGAAGTGCTTTGGAGAACATGAGTAATGCGAGGCATCATAGAGGCTAGCTCCCTACTGTGCTGTCATCTCATTATCTTGAAGTCCCAAATGCAAATGAATGAATGAAAAGAGTCTATATGGTTTAACAACACCAGTGGTCACATCGTGGGAATGTATGCTAATCAATGTCTTATGCAGGGGCGGTAAGTATATTATTATTATCCTGTATCTTATGCAGGAAAGCTGGATTCGGCCAATGGTAAAGTAAACATGGTTTATTGAACTACCATGTCATTTGAATTGTGATTTACTCTAAATGTTGCCTGTCCCTTATAAATTCATATCTTTAAAATGCTTGTCATTAATAAAATGTTGGTTTAGCTGAGTGGGCCAACGGGGCTCACCAGCGCATTGTTATAATGTGCTGACCCCTCCTCCACAGGTACTGGAGAAGGCTCGGGCGCACATCGCAATTAAAGCTTTCTGAACTGCTATTTCCTTTCAAGTTGTTTTTCCCTAAAGACGCACAAAGTATTGCGAAGATTTCAAAGATAGCTGCTTATATTTCAAAGTACTAAAGGGGCGTGATGTATGGAACGGGAAATTATTTCATGGCAGCCTATCAGTTGTACTTCTTTTCATGAATCAATGTAGCCGAAAAGGCATTTCAAATATTATCGAGAAAAGTTGTATTCTGACTACAATCATCAATAAAATGAATATTTTCTTCCTGTTCCGCTTGCTTAATATTTTCCGCAACTGTGGCTTAATTTTCAAATGTGATAAATTGATATAAATGTGCATGTTCTAGCCTTGTACAAGTGCAACTCCAGACTTGTACGGCATCACGCCTTAGCGAGGACGATCGATTCGGCGTGAATCGAAGCAAAGCGAGCGATTCCCCGAATCGGGGCGTGACAAGTTGGTATCAAAGCACGATTTCACTTCCTCGGATTTCAAAAATAATTATTTCAAAAAGGAAGTCTTGATGCAAATTTTCTCGATTGATGGTGTCGATAGCGCTGGCATGAAATAATATTCCATACAATAAGCCCATAAATATTTTATGAGTGCTAATGGAATTATTTCTTTGTTGTAGAATGACCAAGGGTGATAGCTCAAAGACGAATTCATCGTCTGACCCGATTGAGAAACTGATTAAGCAAATGGAGGCTCAGAGGAAGCAGAGCGAAGCTCAACATCGCGCGCTTCAGGAGCAGCTTCAGTATCAGTTTCAGGAGCAGCTGGATGCTCAACAAAAGCAAGTTGATAGTCTAACTCAGATTGTCATCAAGCTGTCGGCCGATTCTAATATTTCTGCAAAGGCCACAGCAACCGAGACCGTGGAGGTGCCGGCAGAGAAATCTGAGACGCCGACACGGAAGAGGACGAGCTTCAAGTTCTCTGAATTTAAAAGTTGCGACCCACCTGATTTTAATGGGAAAGAGGAGCAAGATGAGGTGATGGGCTTCTTGAACACACTGGAGGGCTATTTCCGAATGTTAGATATTCAGGGCAGTAAGAGAGTGGAGTGTGCCGCTGTACAACTTCGTCTCAAGGCCCAGGAATGGTGGATTTCGCAGAGACAGGCACTTTGCGGAAATAGTCAGGATATAAAGATGTCTTGGGAGGCCTTCAAGCAGGCTTTCATCACTCAATTCATTCCACCCGCTGTCCGACAACGAAAAGAGAATGAGTTCATTGCACTTCGACAAGGCAGTATGTCAGTGCATGACTACGAGACAGAGTTTTTGAAGAGAGTCGCATTCGCTGGGTACATGGTACCGAATGACGACGCCAAGCGAGGAAGATTTGTGCAAGGCTTGAATGAGAGCCTAGAGCGGGATGTGCTAACTCGAAAATGTACGTCTTACCGGGAGGCGTACGAGACAGCTCTCGAGATGGAGAGATTTCATAAGCCGGCTAGTCGTGAGACAATGAAGAGCAACCAAGGACTCAATAATCAGAAACGACCTTGGTCTGCTAGCAGGAACGACGCACCTAAGCGTCACAATACTGGAGACAATAGAGGGCCTCAACATACAGAACGTTGTAAATCATGCAACCGTTGGGGACATCGATCTGAGGATTGTCGGGTGAAGTGTTTCAAATGTGGCGAACAGGGCCATAAGGAAGCTGACTGCAGAAATAGAGGAGGGAATCAGTATCCTCCTCGTGGGCATAACAACCACAACCGGGGACCATATAACAACCAGCATCGTGGCGAAGCGCCACCATCCTTACCGGCTCCAGCTGGGAATGCACCGAATCAACAAGGTGGGCAAGCAAGGGTTTATGCCTTGACTCAGGCAGAGGCCCAGACCGCGGAGAATGTTATAACAGGTACGTTGCTATATAAAGGCACACCTGCAAGAGTACTTTTTGATTCTGGCGCTACTCATTGCTTTATCTCTTCTGATTTTGCAACGAAAAATAAATTTTGTATGACTCAACTAAAGACAGCTTTGTGTGTTAGCACTCCTTCGGGAGTAGATATGCCTGCAACTTTGATTTGCAGGGACGGCTACATTAAAATTGGAGGCAAGACTTTATCTCTGGATGCAATTGTACTCGACATCAAAGAGTACGATATCATCTTGGGAATGGACTGGCTCAGCGCCTGTCATGCAACGATTGACTGTGCGGATAAGAGAGTTGTGTTTCGCCTAACCGGAGAAACAGAGTTCTCTTACTCGTGCGGTTCGACGTTCCAAGGACCTATGGTAATATCGGCAGTTACAGCAAGGCACATATTGTACTCAGGGTGTGAAGGGTTCCTTGCTTCTGTTTTTGATACTCAAATGAAGGGTGTAGATTCGAATCAGACCGAGATCGTGGCAGAGTTCCCCGATGTGTTTCCGGACGAGGTACCTGGGATGCCGCCGGATAGAGAAATTGAATTCACAATTGACACATTTCCGGATACTCGTCCGATATCTAAAGCGCCGTACAGGATGGCTCCGGCAGAATTGAAGGAACTAAAGGTGCAGCTACAAGAATTATTAGACCGAGGATACATTCGCCCAAGTGTATCTCCATGGGGAGCTCCAGTGTTGTTTGTAAAGAAGAAGGATGGAACGATGCGGCTATGCATCGATTACAGAGAACTGAATAAGGCAACCATCCGTAACAAGTATCCTTTGCCAAGGATAGATGATCTATTCGATCAGCTACAAGGGGCGACCGTGTTTTCAAAAATTGATCTTCGTTCAGGATATCATCAGTTGAAGATCAGACCCGAAGATGTTCCTAAGTCAGCATTCCGTACGAGATACGGACACTATGAGTTTTTGGTCATGCCATTCGGCTTGACTAATGCTCCAGCAGCCTTCATGGATTTAATGAATAGAGTGTTTCGACCGTTCTTAGACAAGTTTGTTGTTGTGTTCATCGATGACATCTTGATCTACTCAAAGGATAGGGAGACTCATGTCGAGCACTTGAGAGAAGTACTTCAGACGCTGCGGGACAACCAGCTCTATGCAAAGCTAAGTAAGTGCGAGTTTTGGATGAACAGCGTGTCGTTCCTTGGACATGTTGTTTCGGCGGAAGGTGTTGCCGTCGACCCAAAGAAGATTGAGGCAGTGGTAGACTGGAAGCAGCCTGCATCAGCTAGTGAAATACGGAGTTTCCTTGGTTTAGCCGGGTACTACCGTAGATTTGTGAAGGACTTCTCGAGAATCGTCTCGCCTTTGACTCGCCTGACTCAGAAAGGAGTCGTATTTAAGTGGACGGACGACTGTGAGAGTAGTTTCCAAGAACTCAAACAGCGGCTCGTCACGGCCCCAATTTTAGCACTGCCGAAAGGCTCTGAGGGATTTCAGATCTACAGTGACGCATCGGAACTTGGTTTGGGATGTGTTCTTATGCAACATGGGAAGACAATATCTTATGCTTCGAGACAACTCAAACAGCATGAGAAGAATTATCCAACACATGATTTGGAACTGGCGGCGATTGTGTTCGCGTTGAAATTATGGCGACACTATCTTTATGATGTGTCCTGCGAGATCTTCACGGATCACAAAAGCCTAAAGTACATATTCACGCAAAAGGAATTGAATTTGAGGCAGCGGCGTTGGTTAGAATTGATCAAAGATTATGACTTGACAATCTCTTACACGCCGGGTAAAGGGAACGTGGTAGCTGATGCCTTGAGTCGGAAATTTGTTGGGTCCCTAACAATAGCAAAAGAGGTACTGCGGGATCTTGAAGAGATGGGCATCGAGTTCAGGATCCGTCCGCAGAATGTGCAGTTGGCTCAGTTACAACTTGAGCCGAGTCTCCAGGGAAGGATTAAGATTGCTCAGAAGGATGACCCGTTTCTGCAGAAGATACGCGAGTTGATTCTAGCAGGAAAGGCGTCAGACTTTACCGTTGAAGATGACACTATTCGTGTCAAGGGGAGATTGTGCGTTCCTAAGGATGAGAATATCAGGAAGGAAATACTGACCGAGGCTCATTTCGCGAAGTATTCCTTGCATCCGGGAGGCACGAAAATGTATAAGGATCTACGCTCAACCTTTTGGAGGCATGGTATGAAGAAGGATGTGGCGCTATTCGTGTCACAATGCATGGATTGTCAGCGTGTGAAGGCCGAACACCAACGGCCAGGCGGAGAACTACAAAATTTGGCTATTCCACTGTGGAAGTGGGATAATATCTGTATGGATTTTATAGTTGGCTTGCCAAGAACTCAGAAGGAAAATGATACGATTTGGGTTATCGTGGATAGATTAACCAAGTCGGCACATTTTATTCCAATAAAAGTTACATGGGGAGTAGAACGGTTGGCTCAGATCTACATAAATAAAATTGTTCGATTACATGGGGTGCCAGTTTCTATAGTATCGGATAGAGACGGAAGATTCTTGTCGCAATTTTGGATAAGTCTGCACTCGGCTATGGGTACAAAGTTGAACTTCGGTACAGCTTACCATCCGCAGACTGATGGTCAGACAGAGAGAGTAAACCAGATTCTTGAAGATATGTTGAGATTGTGCGTGCTTGATTCGAAGACAAATTGGGACACACATCTCGCATTAGCAGAATTTGTCTATAACAACAGTTATCAGGCAAGTATCCAAATGGCCCCGTACGAAGCCTTATATGGACGGAAATGTCGATCACCGATATGCTGGGATGAGGTAGGTGAACGGCAAGTGCTTGGACCAGAACTTGTGGAACAGGCCGTCGAGAGGATTCGCTTAATTCGAGAAAGACTTAGAGTTGCTCAAAGTCGACAAAAGAGTTATGCGGATGTTCATCGACGACCTTTGGAATTCACAGCAGGCGATCATGTCTTCTTGAAGGTCACACCCATGCGAGGTGTGATGCGGTTTGGGATGAAAGGAAAGCTAAGCCCGAGATTCGTCGGACCATTCGAGATTTTGGAGAAGGTAGCTTCAGTGGCTTATCGACTTACACTGCCTCCGGCTTTGGCTGATGTGCACGATATCTTCCATGTATCTCAACTTCGAAAGTACGTACATGATCCAAGTCACGTAATGAATTTCGACCAGCTGCAGCTGAGCGCTGACCTATCCTACACTGAAGAACCTGTCCAAATTTTGGACAGGAAAGAGAAAGTTTTGCGGAATCGGACAGTATCCCTGGTCAACGTGCTGTGGCGGAACCATGCTGTAGAGGAGTCGACATGGGAATTAGAGGAAGAGATGCGAGTGAAGTACCCCTCGCTGTTTGATAATTTTGAGGTAGGACCTTTGCTTTAAGTTTCGAGGACGAAACTTTTTCTTAGTGGTATATTATGTAGTGTCCCGCTCCTAGCGGTTCACTATGTAAGGCTTGTGGCTTGGCTAACTCGGTCGGAACCGAGTATTGGGGAAACTTACCGTCGGCATCGAATCGATCACGGACAAGTGCATAAGAACCTTTCCAATTGATGGATCGGTTTCTCTTGAAATGCGTCCAAGAGTTTTCTCTGGATGTTTTGCTGCTGGTTTTGCTGTTTGGTTTTGATGGATGCTTTTCTGAATGATTTTCGATGATTTGATTCTTGTCCGTTTTCATCGATTTGCATAGCATTCATTCTTGAGAATTCTGAGAGAAGAGAACACAACGAGACGGATTATTAATCAATCTTTTGGTGCCAATGCAGACTGACGCGTGACGGAAGGCTAAGCGTGCAAGTGTTCCTCTCTCTCTCGACGATTCTCTAATTTGGTGAGTGTGGATCTCTGTGGTGGTATTGTCCCTCTCGCTATTCCTTCATGCCAACTAAATAATTGTCTTGCAACATCCGTTGATCGATATCAAGATGCTAAAGCCACAAGTCAATACCACTAAGATGCTAGAGATAGAACATTGAAATGAATTGATTACACTGCAATAAACTGAACATTGAAATGATTGAATTGATGCCTAGAATGATGGTTATGAAATGCTAAGAATGATCTTGTTGCCTATTACTTCAAATATTCTATGCACACTGTGTATATCGAGTCGGACACACATTCGCCTGACCATGGACAACTTGTATACAAGGATTGAGCAATAATTTCCTCGAACGGTACAGGGGCGCCTGTACCGATTCGGCCTAGGAGGAAATAATGAAGTGCTTTGGGGAACATGAGTAATGCGAGGCATCATAGTGGCTAGCTCCCTACTGTGCTGTCATCTCATTATCTTGAAGTCCCAAATGCAAATGAATGAATGAAAAGAGTCCATATGGTTTAACAACACCAGTGGTCACATCGTAGGAATGTATGCTAATCAATGTCTTATGCAGGGGCGGTAAGTATATTATTATTATCCTGTATCTTATGCAGGAAAGCTGGATTCGGCCAATGGTAAAGTAAACATGGTTTATTGAACTACCATGTCATTTGAATTGTGATTTACTCTAAATGTTGCCTGTCCCTTATAAATTCATATCTTTAAAATGCTTGTCATTAATAAAATATTGGTTTAGCTGAGTGGGCCAACGAGGCTCACCAGCGCATTGTTATAATGTGCTGACCCCTCCTCCACAGGTACTGGAGAAGGCTCGGGCGCACATCGCAATTAAAGCTTTCTGAACTGCTGTTTCCTTTCAAGTTGTTTTTCCTAAAGACGCACAAAGTATTGCAAAGATTTCAAAGATAGCTGCTTATATTTCAAAGTACTAAAGGGGCGTGATGTATGGAACGGGAAATTATTTCATGGCAGCCTATCAGTTGTACTTCTTTTCATGAATCAATGTAGCCGAAAAGGCATTTCAAATATTATCGAGAAAAGTTGTATTCTGACTACAATCATCAATAAAATGAATATTTTCTTCCTGTTCCGCTTGCTTAATGTTTTCCGCAACTGTGGCTTAATTTTCAAATGTGATGAATTGATATAAATGTGCATGTTCTAGCCTTGTACAAGTGCAACTCCAGACTTGTACGACATCACGCCTTAGCGAGGACGATCGATTCGGCGTGAATCGAAGCAAAGCGAGCGATTCCCCGAATCGGGGCGTGACAGAAGTGCCCTGAGAACGTCTCCGCATCTCTTCATTCAACACCCCGCTCTTGGCAAACTCCAGACTGACCACGCCCTCTAGAGCAGAAGCGATCATAGATACTCGTACGGTCTCCCACGAGTCTGGCAATGTACACAGCAGCCACAGTCCCTGAACTTCGTCGTCGAACTTGACTCCCATAGAAGATAGCTGGTCAACCACGCCCTGGAAATCACTCAAGTGATCCGTAATAGACGCCCCATCTTTGTACCGCAGACCCATCATCGTCCGGATCTGGAACAACTTGTTTACCCCGGTCTTCTTCGCGTACAAAGATTCCAGCTTATCCCATAACGTCTTCGCGTGCTCAATATTGGCAACGTGGTTGTACACGTTCTCGTCAACGAACTGCCTGATGTATCCGCACACCTGTATATGCTCGAATTTCCAGTCTTCCTCGGATTTATCACTGGGCTTCTCGGATGCAAATACGGGCAGATGCAGCTTCTTGACGAACAGCAAATCCTTCATCTTGCTCCGCCAATAATGATAGTTTGTGCCGCTCAGATTCACCATACGTACCGGCTTCGCGTCCATCTCTCCTCTCTGGTTCCTCTGTCAACTCCTGACACCCTTTGAACCTAAAGCTCTGATACCACTCTGTTGGGAAAGAAACGCGGAAATCTTTCCCCAAACCGGAGAGTACCTGCGAGAGGACCGAGCAATACAACGCACGAACCCAAAAACAAACACACAAAACAATCCACGCAGACACAGAGAATTTTTGACGTGGAAAACCCTTGCGGGAAAAAACCACGGGACGATCGGAGTCCAACCCTGAGAAGCCTCCACTAATGGAATAGAAGAATTACACCCTCTACAAACTCCTCCCGATCTAAATCGGATCCCCACAATACTCAGAGATAAGAACAATGATTACAAGGCTACGAAGAGCGAGAACGACGAGTAGAGATTACCCGAACACGATCTCCTTCGAATGGCGACCTTCAATCCTCCGTCTTCTTCTCCGAAGTTGTAATGGCACTCTTGCTTCCTTCTCTCTCAAACTTGTGTTCCTTGCGATAATGATGCGTTATGAATTAGGGTTGAGAAAACTCAATATAACTCCCTAATCCTGCAGCAAACCTGGATCGTTGGATTAGATCCAATGATGAAAACTCATCCTAAAATCCGCTTCAGCCCCGACGACACAGAGTTCGGCCAGAACTCTGTGTCGAGCAAACAGAACCTCACGCCAACATTCTGGAAGCGCCAGACCGAGTTCGGCCAGAACTCGGCCTGGGACCGAGTTCGGGCCGAACTCGGATCCCCTGCTTCCAGCAGCAACAGCAGCAACTTCGTCGCCTACTTCCCGAGCTTCTCCGACATCGGACGGCGCTCGTCGCACTCTAGGGCCTTCTCCACATAGGTTGGGAACCCTACCCACTCCAACAGAAAATATCACGTGTCATTTTTTTTAGTGGGAATGAACATCCCACCTCGTTCTGATGGGCGAACCAAATCTCAACATAACATGGACCCCAAGTTTTTAGTAGTCTTATGTCATGTTCTATTTCCTATTATTCCAGACCCAAAACTAGATTTTGGCATGGTATTCAGATCCCACGGGACTTGTGCGTTATCGCGTCGTTCGACCTTCCTGGTATCTTCAAAGCTTCTTTGAATGACGCTCGTCGGACTTCCGGACATTATCCACATAAGAAGTTTTTTTTTTAGATGTCCGACGATATGCACGGGACTTTGTGCACGCTGCATTGTATGTCTGTTGGGTCCGCTACCACCAACTCCCACCAAATAAATGGAAGGAATACTACGCCCATGTAGCTTGATCCACTAATTTTCGTCATCCAGCAAGGATCTTATACATCTCCTCGGTGACCACAAGAGCCACTCGAGTTCGAAAGATGTAAATTTGTCCCAACAAAAAGTTACTGAACTAATACGAATTATCTATTTCTTGGTACTAAATCCAAATCTTACAAATAATCAGCGCTCAGCCAATTTTTAAGCTCCACATCCTTCCCTTCCTATTAGGGCCTGTTTGGTAACCTTGAAGTGGGTTGATAGTGGAAAGTAAAATACAATTCAGGTGAACTGAGTTGAGTTCCTGAATTTTGAAATCCCAAAAATATGTTTGGCTGACCCATGAAGTTGATTTGGAAAGTGTAGTTCTTCCACTTATATTGTTTGGTAACACACCGTTATTTGACATAGAAAGAGAGATTTTTGCAATTCCATTGTTTGGCTAACCAACATGGAAGTTGATAGAATGACCACATTATGAATATGGTGATCTTACCTGCCTCTGTTTTGTAGGAAATTTTAATAAAACTGGTACCAAAATTAGACATGAAACATGAAGCAAAACGTCCAGGCAAAACCGAGGGCAAAATGTCCAGGCAATAGCAGGAGCAAAATACATATCCCTGCCAAAATAATGCTATTCCTAAACAAGAATGTAACCAAGAATGGTACATCAAAACACACTGAAACGATAACGTGATACACAGATAATAGTGTAATGAACCAAGAAATGCAAGAAGAATACGAAGAAAGTATCTTGCCTCAGATTGTATAGTAAGGACCTGAGCAATAATGCATTTCCCAAACACATCATCACTGCCAAATAGCCTCAGATTGTATAGTAAGAACACAATTTTGGCTGCATATAGCCTCATCACAGGCTCATAAATGAATCACGCAAGTCCAACACATAACGTCCAGGCAAAAGACCAGTATAAACAGAGTGTAAATTTAGGACATGATACACAAATAATAACCTCATACACAAATAGTAACCAGATACATAACCTGATACATAACCTGATACACAAGTAATAACCTGATCCATGAGAATGAAGTATGAAAATAAGTAGTTGAACAGACTCAAGAAATAACCTGATACACAGCTAATAATGTAATAAACAAAGAAATACAAGAAGAATAAGAAGAAATATTTTTGGCTCAGATTGTATAGATAGGACATCAGCAATAATGCTATTCCCAAGCACATCATCACTGCCAAATAGCCTCAGATTGTATAGTAAGTAGACAATTTTGGCTGCATATAGCCTCATCACAGGCTCATAAATGAATCACGCAAGTCTAACACATAACGTCCAGGCAAAAGACAGGAGCCAAATTGGACGTTGAATCAAAACGTCCAGTAATGAAGCAAAACGTCCAGGCAGTTCATATGATGAAGCAAAACGTCCAGGCAGTTCAAAACGTCCAGGCAGTTCATAGGAAAAATAAATGTTCGTTCGTTGTCTATTCAGATCTTGTAGATCTATATGTTTTTCTGGCAGATATGAATCATGTAGTGAATTTTGTTGGGGTTTCTGGAGAATTTTTTTGCTGATCGAGTAGGAAAAATGAATGTTGGGCCTGGATTACTTATTCCGGGTGAGGTGGGGAAGGAAATTTAGAACCATGCATAAAAGTTAACTGCAGGTTGGAGATTGTCCAGCCAAAATTATATGTGAAAGTAAAGGCTCAGAGATTGGAGTTTGTTTTCATCCAGCAAGAATGGTTACCTCTTCAACCCATCGAAGCATGATGAGGAATGCATCATACCTTAGTATCGCAGTGACCCACGCAAAGTACTAAGGAGATACCTCTTCAACCCATCACACACGATGAGGAATGCTACCATGCCCACTAAATGTTTGGTAAAATACCAAAAACATCATATTTCCTCCGTCATCACAGCCTCGAAAATAAAACAAAAACTGAATATGAAAGAAAGGCAGGGTAGTATGCTGCAAAGAAACTGCAACCCAAGATTGGAAGAAAACAAAGAGAATAGCAAAAATAGCAAAGCATAATATTGGTTCCCACATCAGTCTGCATATATACTGCATAATAAACAGGAAAGACAAGGAAAAGTGTAAAATATGTACACCAAAAAATCATATTTCCTCCGTCATCACAGCCTAGAAAATAAAACAAAAACTGAATATGAAAGAAAGGCAGGGTAGTATGCTGCAAAGAAACTGCAACCCAAAATTGGAAGAAAACAAAGAGAAAACAAAGAGAATAGCAAAAGCATAATATTGGTTCCCACATCAGTCTGCATATATAATGCATAATAAACAGGCTAGACAAGGAAAAGTGTAAAATATGTACACCATACGATTAGTTCACCCTCACGAGAACGCCATAGTTAAGATTCTAGAAGACAAACATATAAAACACAAATACTAGAAAAATCAGGAAGAACAAAGTGCAGACATGAAGCATACTGAAGAGCTGGACATTATGGACCGAGGGCGACTTTGCTATGGTCCAGGTTGCTTCATAACTAATCCACACAGGGTAAATATAGACCCTAGTACAAGATAAAAGTATCTTGAAATCGTTTCACCCGATCTCACGAAGTCAACATTGCATACTCTGTTTTTGGACTTGTGCCCTAACATGTAAAGAAAGATTGCAACCTGTTCTTCGACACAAACCCAACGACTATCTCGGAGCGACCCATTTCCCCTTAGCATACGCACTAACGTATAGAAAGAAGCCGTGCTCATCCTAAGATAGGATACGCATTTGTCTTGTCCTCCCCACAAAATTCGATACATGTGCGCATCTCTCCATTGTTGTCTAATCTCGGAAGGCTCCCTAGCAATGCCAGGTCGATAATCCTCCTCCTTAACCAACAAAGATAAAACGACATTTATCACACTCATAGTACTAGCAACAGCAGCTAGTACCGTAGGATCGTATATATCCATCCTACAAGGGGAAGCAGTGGTACATTGTACCAAAGTCATAAATTGATTATAATATTGAATCAGATTTAACACACATTTCAACAGATTTAAAACTGCATGATTCAAGAGATTCAACAGATTTAACACACATTAATCACACTCATATTGAGTCAGCACTTAAAATAGGGCAGTTGCACAGAAAGAATCAAGTCAGATTTAATACACTAATCAAGTCACAAAAATAACCTAATCGAAAAAGAATCAAGTAATTGTTACAATGAGAAGCAAGTCACAATTGCAAGAAGTAATCAAGTCACAAAAGAATCAAGTAATAGTTACAGTAATAAAGTCACAAACAGAATCAAGTCACAAAAAATAAAAACTTTGGTACAATGAGAAACATGTCACAAAAAGAATGAACAGAAATCAAACGTAAAATATAAAATATAGTAATTGTATTGAACTTTAAAAAATTTAAGACTCTGATTTAAGGATTCTTTTCATCGTAGGCAAATTAGCAACCTTTGTTACCTCTTCACCCATCATAGTGTGATGCGGAATGCAGAGAAATTAAGTATAATGCAAGCAACCTTCAGACTTAAAATTAACTCCTCTTCAACCAATCATCGTGTGAAAGGAATGCAAACAAATTTCAGTCCGGGTGTTTGGGATGTCTACAAAAGTCCAAGGTTGCCACCTAAATTTCTTACCTCTTCAACACATCACACAAGATGAGGAATGCTACAAAGGTCCCTATCATTTGGGGTATACCCAAATACCTCCTGTTTCCCCTCTTCATCATAGTCCAACAATAGTCAGCTAATAAAGTAAATACATTATATTTACAAAAACTTGGACAAAAATTTACGTACATGATATATATCGGCCATAAAAATATATAGATATGTTGGATGTACACAAAATTCACTGCAAGATTCATATCTCCCAGAAAAAGATATAGATCTACAAGATCTGAACCGACAACGTAGGAATATTTATTTTTCCTACTCGATCAGCAAAAGGATTCTCAAAAAACTCCAACAAAATTCACTGCATGATTCATATCTCCCAGAAAAAGATATACATCTACAAGATCTGAACCAACAACGAACGAACATTCATTTTTCCTACTCGATCAGCCAAAATTTTTTCCAAAAACCCCAACAAAATTCACTGAATGAATCATTCAGATCTGCCAGAAATATATAAAGATCTACAAGATCTGAACCGACAACGAACCAACATTCATTTTTTCTACTCGATCAGCGAAAAATTCTCCAAAAACCCCAACAAAATTCACTACATGATTCATATCTGCCAGAAAAACATATAGATCTATAAGATCTGAACCGACAACGAACCAACTTTCATTTTTCCTACTCGATCAGCCAAAAATTAGCCAAAAAACCAACAAAATTTACTGCATGATTCTAATCTACCAGAAAAATATATAGATCTACATGATCTGAACCGACAACTAACATATTTTTTTTTCATACTCGATCAGCAACAAAGATCTCCAAAAACCCCAACCAAATTAACTGCATGCATCATCACTGCCAGAAAAAGTTATAGATCTACAAGATCTGAACCGACAACGAATATTTTATTTTTTCCTACTCGATCAGCAACAAAGATCTCCAAAAAAAACCCATCAAATATCACTACATCATTCAGATCTGCCAGAAAAAGTTATAGATCTACAAGATCTGAACCGACAAGGAACAAATTTTTTTTCCCTACTCGATCAGCAACAAAAATCTCCAAATAACCCAACAAAATACACTGCATGAATCAGATCTGCCACCAAAATATATAGATCTACAAGATCTCAGCCGACAACAAAAAAAATTAAAATTTCTACTCGATCAGCAAACAATTTCTACAAAAAACAACGAATAAATGGGGCCACATATAGAGAGATGGTGGAGAAAAATAGCATGCATACTGTCAGTCGTCGAGAATGAACAGAGGGGGTGACCGCAAACCAACGGGGGAGAACTGATTTTCCTGACGGGAAGGAAAACAACAGCCACGACCCTCCTTTCCCAGCGTCTCCGTCCCACTTCCGCTCTCCAGAGAAGGAAGTGGAAATGAGGAAAGAGAGAGAGAACGAGAGTATAAACTCTTCATTTCCGGAATTAACTCCCACCGACCCCCCCACCAACCAAACACCCGGTTTTAAATTCACTCCCCCACTTCACCCGGAATAAGTAATCCAGGCCCACTTCAGGGTTACCAAACAGGCCCTTAGGTTATTTGCATTTGCTAATGCAAAAATCCATTGGAGACGTTGGATTCTACGAATTGCTCAACTTTTACATAAACTATTTGTAACTCCAACATAAAACAAGGGAAAAAATTCACAAAAAAAAAAAAAAAAAAAAGGATACATAAGGAAAATAGAAGAAATAAATAAAATTAAATACAAGATTGTCCTCGCTAACAGCTAATTATAAAGTTTTGATTAAGGTTTATGGAAAATGACATGTTAATTAATAAAAGTTAAATAGAAATTTTTTTAAAATAAAAAATGGATACATAAGAAAAATAGAGGAAATAAATAAAATTAAATAGAATCCGGGAATGACTTGTTAATTGACTTGGTCATGCCGAAGAGAAGCGAAATCGTCAGCAATTGCCATTTCTTCGATTGGAACAAAGAATTTGTCAAAACGAAGATTCCAATATTGACAGCAACATGAGGTGAAATGGGCTGACAATTTATTAGAAGAAAAGTAATGGGCCAGAAGTTAAGTCTGCCTATGGGCCGACTCCAAGTCTGCCTATGGGCCGACTGTAATTTTTTAATCAACTTATGGGCCTTCCTTTTGACATCAATTTTCTATGGGCCTGGAAACTCTCATGCAAAGTTGGAAAAAAAAAAAAAAAAAAAAAACTTATAGTTCGATCAAAATTTATTTGAAAAAAATGAGAAAAGTATTCCCCGAAAGAAATCCTTGCTACAAGAATGATATTATCACTTCTGACAAAATTAAGAATAAAGTATTGATCCGAAATTATCAAAATTCGGATTTCTTTTTATTTTTTTGTTATATCCGTAGACAATTTCCAATATTTAATAGAAGCCGGAAAAATAATACATCAAATACTAATCAGGACAACTATTTTCCTTACAGGGACTAATTAGTTATAAATTCTAAATTATTAGTAATCCCTTACATTACAGACAAATTTGGTGATATATGCTATTATATAATAGTATATAATAGAAAAAGTTTAGTTTCACCGTGGAACTTTTGTGTTCAAATATATACTTGCATATGTTTACTAATTAAATTATTTATTAAAGCTAATAGGGACAGCTAGGTAGTTACGGAAGGTGTTTTTTTATTTTTCTAAATAGTCTTGCATGCAGGTATAAAAAAATAATAATATTAAGATAATAATAAGTTTAGAAGAGATGGTCGTCTTTTATTCTTCTAAATAGTCTTAATAGATATTATAATTATCTTTTAGTCTTCCTAATAATAATATAAAATAATATAATGATCTATATTACTATTATTTGTTCTTTATCAGTAGTATGAAATAATGGGCCAGAAGTTAAGTCTGTCTATGGGCCGACTGTAATTAATATAGAAACTTATGGGCCTTCCTTTTGACATCAATTCCCTATGGGCCCTGGGAGCTCTCATGCAAAGTTGATAAAAAAAAAACGTTATAGTTCCATCAAATAGTAATCAAATTTATTGAAAAAAAAAATAGAAAAGAATTCCCCAAATAAATCCTTTTTTTTTTAGATGTCCGACGATACGAACGGGACTTTGTACATGCTGCATTGCATGCTTGTTGGGCCCACTGTCCCCAAACACCCACCAAATAAATGTAAGGAATAAAATAATATGCTCCCGTGGCTTGATCCGCTGATCTTCCGCCACCCAATCAGGGTCTTATACCTTGCCTCGATAACCACAAGAGTCATTCAAGTTCGGTAAAATAAATCCTTGTTATAGGAAAGATATTATCACTTCTGAGAAAATTAAGAATAAAGTATTGATCCGATCAAAATTCAGATTTCTTTTTTTCTTTTTTTATATCCGTAGAGAATTTCCAATATTTAATACAATCCGGAAAAATAATACATCAAATACTAGTCAGGACAACTATTTTCCTGCAGGTTCTAATTAGTTATAAATTCTAAATTATTAGTAACTCCTTACATTACAGACAAATTTGGTTATATATACTACTATATATATAGGAAAAGTTCAATTTCACTGTGCAACTTTTGTGTTCAAATATACACTTGCATATGTTTACTAATTAAATTATTTATTAAAGTTAATAGGGGTAGATAGATAGTTACGAAAGCTATAATTTTTATTTTTCTAAATAGTCTTGCATGCACGTATAAAATAAAATATTAATATTAATATAATAATAAGTATAGCGACTTTTAGTTTTCTTAAATAGTCTTAATAAGTATTATAATTATCTTTTAGTCTTCCTAATAATAATATAACATAATTAAATAATCTATACTACTGTTATTAATTTTCTATCAGTGGCATGAAATAAAATACAAAAATCCTAGAGGAACTAATGAGTTCCTAATTTTTGAAACCAAGGATTTTTTTAAAGGCCAAACAGAAAAAGTCGAAGACCTAAAAAAAAAAAAAAAACTTGTACACGTATCATAATTTTATTGTAAGTTCTTAATGAATGTGAGTTCTTATTTGAGTTTCTGTAATTGCAACACAAGTGCATATATGTTCGTTAGAATTAATAGAAAATTGAAAGGATTTCAAGAGTCTTGCAGTATTTTTTCATTTGGCTCATCCAATGAACTAAAAAGTCCATATGGAACAATGCGTCCCACAAATTCTATTTGGCTAACACATGGACAATGTTGTTTACAAGTTCAATCAACCAAAAACTAACTTATAAAAAATTATCCAGTTAATCCATAAATTCGTTTGGTTGATGCCACCAAATAAATCTAGAAAATCCTTGGTTTTTCACAACTCCATGAAACAAACTCCCCCAAATGAATAATATAGAAAATGAACTTTCTTAAATATTATGACTACTAATCCAAAATCCTTATTTAAGCTACATATCTATATCTGAACAATAATATCAACATAAAAAGTTTGTGGGCAAAGACAATAAGCTGAAGACGAAACCCTTCTTGTGCTATGCCTATATAGTATAAGTCATAACTTAGATGCTTTGATCCATCACCAAGGAAACAAGGTTCTTCTGGGAACTCCAAGAGAAAAATACATTAATTTGCAAAACAAAGCAGTGAATTGTAAGTTAAAATTATATATATATATATATATATATATATATATATATGTATATATATATAGAGAGAGAGAGAGAGAGCTCTCTCCTATTTAAACTGCCGCAAGGCTGGACCACGTTGGCTCCGGCCATGCGGCACGTCGGTATTGACTTTCCGGTTCGAAGTGGATTCGCGTTAGCAGAAAGCCAATAATTGACCATCACGCGGATGCGGATCAGTACAGACTAGTACTACGGACGGTCAAAATAGTCCTTCCAATATACATATAACATAAGTTTGATATGTGCCATGACTTTTGTTCTTTGATACGTAGTTTAAAAGACAACCACATCTAATATTTAATGTTGAAGTTAGTAAACTATGAGTAGGAAAAAGTCGTCTCACTTGTTGTGATGTTCATAGATGGGGTCTTATTCTATATGGAGGGAAAAAACTAAGGGGGAGGGGACAGCTCATTAGGGATCTTGTCACTGTGCTAGCAAAATCTAGGTGTGAGCATTCGGATAATTCGATTCAATCCTACCCGAATAGCCAAAAATTAAATTGGACCGAATAGCCAAAAATTGAATTGGACCAAAAATCGAATAAACAAAATCAAAATTGAACCGAATTGGCCTATGACTCTATAACCAAATAAAACATAATCGGTTTGATTTTCGATTAATTCGGTTCATTCAATTTTTTGGTTTACTTGTTCTTTTTTAAATATATATAGTAACTAAATATACCTAAATTTATTGTGTGTGTGTGTGTCTATATATATATATATATATATATATATATATATATATATATATATATATTCTTATTTAGTTTTCGGTTTTGGACCGAAATCCAAAACCGAAACTGAACTGAATTTTTTTTAAATCGAATTGAATCTCTTATTCGGTTCGCTTAGATTGGTTCGATTTTCGGTCCAAGACCGAATAATGCTCATCCCTAGCAAAATTCCATGCAGTGTGGAGAGCTTGCTCAAGCCTCACTCTTCAGCAGTTACAGGCTTACACTCCCAAGATAATGGAATGAAATAAAAATACATAGTGACAACCCTATGTTTGATGAGTATTAGGACATGTTTGATAAACCGTAATTATACTTTCAATGATAGATTTCATGTACCAATCCATCCACTTTTTTGTCCTCCTAATAAGAGATAAATGTGTTTGGTTGAGATGAAAAAAAAAAAAAAAAAGTGGAAGTGAAAGAATAAACAAATGTGTTTGGTTGAGATATAAAAAATAAAAAAAAAAGTGGAAGAGTAAATTATAATTAATTTACATAAACTTTTTAAAAGTTAATTTAATAAATTAATATAATAATAAACTATTATAATTATATAGTAATTTCCTAATTATATAATGTTACAAAAAATGTATCGAATAGGTATCAAAAACTGTAAAAAAAAATATTATTAATTAATTTTTGATACATATCAATAACTACAACAAAAAAATGTCACCAAAAAATGTCACTAAAATGTTATAAAAATGTGTCGGACACGTTCAAAATTAATTAATTAATTTTTTTATACCTAACATAACACTTTTCTAATTGATATGTAATAAATTTTTTTATAATTGATCACTTGTCAATTATTAAATAAAATGGAGAATCCGTCCATATCCAGTTGAAAAAACGGGATGTGACAGTAGCATTTTTGGTGAACTTTTCTAGGGGACTGGAACCGGAGGTGTCAGTTCGGCTTCATTTTTCCTCCAAAATTTTATTTTACCAAACAGCAGGAGATTGGGATGTTGGCTCAATTCCGGAATGTAACCTATGTTCACGAATTTTAAATTTTTATTTATTTTATTTATTTTAATTGTTTTTTGTTGTGTGTTAGAAAATAATTTTTATTTGAATTTATATAGAGGCAATCATGAATATTTTCGAATGGCAAAAAGATTTTGCCAAATTAAATTTTCAAAAATTAGATATTGGAATTTATGAAAATATTATTTAAATTATTTTGATGATATTAAATACTAATTTAGATTATTATCTTTATCAAATATTAGTATTAGATTTGATTAATTTAGTTTTTAAATTATTGATTATTATCTTTGACCAATAAAAATTGCTAAATTATTTTAAATAAGATTTTGGATTATGCAAATACGTTTTGAATTATCCTTTGATGAAAACAAATATGATCTTAATTTATGTATGGTAACTAAATATTGGATTAGATTTGATTAGTTAAGTTTTAAATATTTATTTGATTTAAAATTTATGGAAATACTTAATCATTGGATTCTTAATCCCTATCTATTTAGAATTTTTTTGTCTATTTAAGTAGAGTTTTTTTTCCTTCCAACCTAATCCTAAGTAAGTAATTGCTACCCATTATATATACATATTGAACTTTTTAACATTTCTCTTTTTTTTTCCGAAATTTCTCTCTTTTTCTTCCAAAATAGCCTAAAATTTGTTATAAATTCAGTCTCGTTTTTCAAAAGCTGTAGCAACTTCGTGAAACCGTTGCGACCAACTCCGGAGTCTGTTTTACCTCCATTTTTTTTTATTAAAATCTTATTGAGGTTAGCTTTCCAAAACTATAATTTATTTTCTTTAATTATGAACGTAAATTTCTGGAAAATTATTTGAGTGCCAGTTGTCCGAAAATTGATGTGTCGTACAGTTTTCGAGATTCCGGGAGATCCTGAACTCCGTTTTACGACATTTAATGTTTCGGAAAGTTGACACAGAGATATAGAACATAATAATTTTCTAAAAATTAATAAAATTGTTTAGTATTTTGTTTAATTCGTAGAATCCATAGATGACCGGTGATTCACTGTATAATAGCGGTTAGCCATAATTGCAATAACTTTCGACCAAATTGTGATTTTGCAGTGCACGTCGACTGCAACTTAACTCAAGACAAGTATACTATTATTTTATATTCTTAGTACATTATAATGCTACTATTCATTGTGTTTTTATTTAGTATCCAGTTGATGACCGATGATTAGATGGCCGGTGATTCACTGAATTAGTAGTGGTTAGCCATAATTGCAATACCTTTCAACAAAATTGTGATTCTGTGGCGCACATCGACTGCAATTTAACTCAAGACAAGTACACTATTGGTTTATGTTCTTAGTACATTATAATGCTATTATTAATTGTGTTATCATTTAGAAATGCTAAGTAGGTATATGAACAAATTCCAATTATTGCTATTGTGGATAGCTTTGTGGATAGCTAAGTCATACAACTTACATATGGGTTAGTCGTACCTTTTATTGTGGATAACCATCTATATGATGTGTCGTATTAGCCCAGTCGTTCATATGTCGAAAGGTATTTCACACGTTGTCTGTTAGTCTTACTTGTACATGTTTATTGTCCAGTTGTCTTGTTTATTCATGTTCTTGCCAGTAGTCTTCTTATACGTATTTACTGTTTCTAGTTCATGTACATGTTTCCTTATTGTTATATTTTACTTCATCTCTATTATCTAGTTTTATTTTTTGCTGAGTTGCATTATTACAATAAGGTTGTACTTTGCTCCTTTCTTTACTGGATATGTTGCAGGTGACGATGATTTCTACCTTTAACTTTTATGGCCTACATGACGAAATGATAGGAATAGACAATGTGGACGCTATACAAGGATCAATAATAACTTAGGACCATTGATGCGTAGGTTTACTTTCGGTTTTGATGAATTCAGACTAGTGACATTAGAATTTAATTTTTATTATTTAATTTATCTTTCCATGATCCTATCTTTAGTTATGCTGTGATTGGATATAAATATATACTGGTATTTGTCGAGGATTTATTGTGAGATATAGATAGCGTACTACCACCGATACTGCGGCGTAGGTTGAACTTGACAATGTACTCTTATCCCAAAGTGTGAGCAGATTGTGACACTGGTGAAAGTCCAAATCCGGCTCCACTTCCCTGGAGCCAAACAAACCCTTATAGGAACTATCTATTCCAAAAATAATTACATTGACCAATTATTTCTTTTATAAATTTTATAAAACATAGGGGATAGCCACTGTTATAAGTTTCTATAGAAAATATAAACCATAGGGTGGTCTGAGTAATCAGTTTCAAAGTAAGGATAGTTTTTGTAATGTGTGTAAAACATAGGGATAGTTAATACAATTTGTCCGAAAAATAATTTCACAAGAATCAAAGTTTGCTAAAATAATGTCTATAACACATAATACATAGTTTTTGAAATTTTCAACAAAAGAGTAAAGACATATTCAAAGGACGTTTACCCGAAGGCATTTATTGCAAAAAAAAAAAAAAAATTAATTTTATCAAACGATACGTCTATCCGAAGGATGTATCATGCTAAAAAAATACTTTGGATGGACGTTTTATGTGCAAAAAATATCGATGAACATTTACTATAGCAGGATACGTCCATCTGAAAAAGCATTTTTTATCGCAAATTGGGGTGGGGGTGGGGGGAATGATTATTGGGTTGGTTGGAGTTACACCAGGTTTTATCTAACAAAAAAAACATATAAACTACATTAAAAAAAAATTAAAACACCCATCCCAAAGACGTTTTCTTAACAAAAGTCCGTGCAAATGGCGTTTTTGTTACTAAAAATGCCAATGCGACATTTTCTTAACAATAAACGCTATTGGGATGAGCATTATTTACAAAAGTTATTTATTTAAAAGAAAGCCTAACAAAAATTAGTTTATTAAAGTAACATATTTTATTGTAAACTTCCAATAAGAAGACATATTTTATCATTTTCATTCCAAAAAGTCATTTGCAGTGGCGTTTTAATGCTTTTATCATAATTTTGCTAAGTTTGTTCACCCAGCCCAATTTCGCAAAGTTGGATGCTTTGATTGAAATTCCGGCCTAACATATAATGTTCAATTGTGTACGGGAACATATATTGCATATTATGTCCCAACTTCCCTCCTTCCTTCTTCAATAGAACCTAGAAATCTTGTTTAATGAGGATTCTTAAAATATCTGAAAAAAATTCTTTTGAAATAGCTCTGATAGCATAAGTGATGGAGATCATACATGACAAAGATGTGGCATGAGACAAAGACGAGTCTAAATTTTGGACTAGTCATTTTCCAAAAATCTACGCAAGATTTTTTTTTTTGAGATGCATGACAATACGCAGGGGATTTTATGCATGCTGCATTGCATATATTTTGGGCCCACTATCTCCAACTTTCACATTTTTTTACAAGTGGAAGGAATAATAGTCATCGTGACACTAGTCCATTGATCTTCCACCATCCTACCATGGTCTAATGCCTCTCCAAAGTAACCAAAAGGGTCACTCAAATTCGACATCTACACAAGATATTTTGGTTGAGGATTTTCGATATGCACGCTGCGTTGCATGTCCTTCAATTCTACAAAAATTCCATCAACATCTTTGACCAAGGATTTGTTGACCTAGCTTGGTGGACCGCTCGAACAACCTCCTTCAATTGACAATGTCCCTGAGCCAAAAGAAGATGATAAAGACGTCGAACATCTTCGAGAACAAAAAGCTTTGTTTTCCCCTAAATTAAATACTTCAAAATTCTAGTAAATTCTTAAAAAGTCTTTAGGTTATCGCGAAGGATTGGGGGTCGTATCTAGGATCTGGCTCCTCTAGTGGTCCCCTACTAGTTCCAGTTGAAATGAGTAAAATTTCTCAGATGATTTTATTGATGGGCTCCTGCCACTACTTATAGAGAGTACACATCCTCTTCACAATACAACTTCCGATGTGGGACTAAAGTCCCTTATTAGTTCTCAACACTCCCCCTCAAGATGGGCGATAGATATTAATAATCTCCATCATGTTACATAGCTTTGACAGACTCAATGAACTAAGACCCTTAGTCAGACAGTCTGCAACTTGTTCTTCTGAGCGAACATGGTCAATCTTCAGTATTCCTTGTTCCAGCTTCTCCTTGATAAAGAATCGATCGATCTCGATGTGCTTCGTTCTGTCGTGCTGAACTGAATTATTAGCTATACTTATTGCAGCTTGACTATCGCTCAGAAGACGTAATGGTGCTCCCTTGTCCAGCTTCAACTCTGTCAGCAGTGCTCTTACCCATAGCAACTCCGACACTCCCAGAGCTATTGTCCTGTATTCTGCTTCAGCTGTCGACCGTGCTACCACTGGTTGTTTCTTGCTTCTCCATGAGACTAGGTTTCCTCCTACAAAAACACAGTACCCCGTGGTAGACCTTCTGTCGTCTATGCAACTTACACAGTCTGTATCGCAGTATCCCTCAACTGCTATGTGTCCATTCTTCTTGAACCATAGTCCTTTTTCCGGCGTCCCTTTCAGATATCTCAAGATCTGAAACACTGCTTCCATATGACCCATTTTTGGATCATGCATGTAGCGGCTCACTGCACTCACCGCAAATGAGATATCCGGGCGAGTGTGCCCCAGATAAATCAATCTCCCTACAAGTCTTTGATACCTTTCACGATCAACAGGCCCTCCTGCTTCTGCTCCCAGCTTGCACTTCTGGTCAATTGGAGTTACTGCTGCTTTGCATCCCAGCATCCCTGTCTTCTTTAGCAGATCTAGTACGTATTTTCTCTGTGAGAGAATAATTTTCTGTTCACCATCACATACCTCGATACCCAGAAAATACCTCATCCCTCCTAAATCCTTCACCTCAAACTCCTTCGCGAGTTTAGACTTCAGCTTAGTAATCTCGACTTCATCATCACCAGTGATTATTATATCATCCACATATACAACAAGTATAGTAATGTGGCATCTTGTATGCTGGAGAAAGACCGTGTGATCTGCATTTGTTTGATGGTACCCCATGCCTGTAACAGCCTTTCTGAATCTGTCAAAACAGGCTCGAGGAGATTGCTTGAGTCCGTATAGTGACTTCTTTAGTTTACATACTTTACCATGCGACGTCCCTTCGTCTGATTCTGTCGTATAGCACCCTGGCGGGGGTTCCATGTATATTTCTTCTTGCAGGTCCCCATGGAGAAAGGTATTTTTCACATCTAACTGGTATAGCTTCCACCCATAGTTTGCTGCAATGGAGACCAGAGTTCTTACCGTGCTCATTTTTGCTATTGGGGCAAACGTCTCATCATAGTCAATGTCATATGATTGTGTGTATCCTTTTGCAACCAACCTCGCCTTGTACCGCTCTACTTTTCCTTATGGCGTCTCCTTTACTGTGTGCACCCATTTGCATTCCACAGCTTTCTTCCCTTTGGGTAATGGAACCAGCTCCCATGTCTTATTTTTCTCTAGTGCCCCAAGTTCTTCCATCATTGCAGCTTTCCACCTTGGATTTTTTTTTGCTTCCTGCCAACACTTGGGCAAAGAAGTAGAGTCTAACGATGCAATGAAGGCTCGATAATTTGGAGAAATGTTAGAATAAGACAAGAAGTTGGCAATTTTATGTTCATAATCATCATAACGACGAGAAGCCTTACCCGTATTGATGCGAGAAGATCTCCTTAAAGGAGCAATAAGTGGTGAAGAGGACATACCATCAGAGTCAGAGAGATCCGCATCGGAATCAGAGTGATTCAGTGTGGGGGCAACATCTTCAAGAGCCGGGACAGGAGTAGACGAGGGACTTGGTATGGTAGGCGCTGGACTTGGTATAGTAGGCACTGACACTGGGCATGGCTTCTCCTCCTGCGTAACATATGTATCGTCTTCTTCATCGGAGTCACTGCTATCTCCTCCTTTCGTTCAGTTCTCCACGACTGGGCACGGGAGCGATCCGACTACCGCGTTTGGACTTATTCTCTCCCCCTCACGTCTAACACCCTCCATGTTAGGTGTGTCACCAAACACTGAACCTTCATCTGAACCATAGTATGGTTCCAGTTCTCGGAATGTAACGTCCATGCTTACAAACAGTTTCCGTTCAACCGGGCTCCAACATGTATATCCCTTCTGAGTCGCCGTGTACCCGACAAAGACACATTTAATCGCTCTAGGATTCAGTTTACCAACTCCCGGCCTATTATCTTGGACAAAACACACACACCCAAATACTTTCGGCGGAACTGTGTAAGTGGTTACACCAGTAAGCATTTCCAACGGTGTCTTCTAGTCCAATACCTGAGATGGCATTCTGTTGATGAGATAAGAGACCGTCAAGACAGCTTGTCCCCATAAGTGTTTTTGGACATTCATAGCCAGCATCATCGTCCGTGCGACCTCCAGCAGGTGTCTGTTCTTCCGTTCGGCCACACCATTTTGTGCCGGTGTATAGGCACATGAAGTTTGGTGTAGTATTCCATGAGTGGATAAATACTCAGCAACCTTCTTGTTAGTATACTCCGTCCCATTGTCAGACCGTAAGCACTTAATTTTAGTACCATATTGTGTTTCTACCCGGCGATGAAACTCTCGAAATGCCTCAAAGATGTCACTTTTATTCTTCATAAGGTAGACCCAAGTCACGCGAGTATAACAATCAATAAAAGTGACGAACCATCGAAAACTGTTAATACCGGTTGTAGGACAAGGGCCCCATACGTCCGAATGTATCATGTCAAATGCAGCTGAACTTCTATTCCCGGAGCTCACATACGAGCTTCTGGTATGTTTTACCAACTCACAAGCATTACAAAATAACTTCTCTTTATTAGCCCTTTGATATAAGGACGGATACATTCGACTAATAACTTTAAAGGAAGAATGCCCGACACGCTGGTGATGGAGGAGCAATTTGTCTTCTACACTGCTACGTGAAGCGTCCGGTTGTGCGTCTGCTACTAGATATGCCAATGCTTTGTCCAGTCCGGTCATGTCCAAGTACATAGCCCCTTATGCCATGTGTCAGTCCCTAGTCGTCGTCCTGTCCCATTCTCCTGAAAAGTTACCTTAGGAATGTCAAAGGAAACAATACAGTTTGGATCAAGGATAATGGCACTAATAAATATAAGATTGACAGGAAAAAAAGGAGCATGCAAGACATTGTTGAGAGTAAGGGAAGGGGTGCATGCGACAGTGCCTTTAACCATTACAGGTCTGGAGGTACCATCAGCAGTCTGAATACTCTTCGGCAACGGTAGGTGAGGATAGTCCTGAAACTCACCACGGGACCCCATGACATGGCAAGATGCCCCAGAGTCCATAATCCAACCTGGCTGATGGACAGATGCAAGAGCACGTACAGGTATACCTGTGTTGGGTTGGACAAAGCAAGTGATGTGATCTCCCGAGGTAGATGACGCCCCAGGAGTAACATGACTGTCGACCGAACCCAGCTTTGTGCCTCGCAACTTTGTAAGGAACTCCCGTGCAAGCGGGATTATTTCTGTCAGTTGATTGTCTCCATTCCTCCGCCAGATGTGCTTTGTGTCCTCCAAAATAATCTCCCTGTCTACCAGCATATCCTCTTCTACCACCACGACGTCCTCCACGTCCCCGTCCGCAATCACTAGACTGACTTTGCAGGAGTTTTGGACAAAATCTGATGTAATGTCCGGAGTCACCACAGTTGTGACACACACCACTCACAGATGGAGGCTGAGTGAAGGCAGCAAGGGCAGACTTTTCAACCGCGGCTTGGTCCCCCTGGAAGGAGCCCTTATTGGGCATCAACTTCAATCGAGCTTCTTCTTGTGTCATGACCGCTATAGATACCTCCAAGGCTGGAAGCGTGGGTTGGGACAGGAGAATATTCCTTCTCTGCTCAAACGCAGGGTTGAGCCCCTTCAGGAACTTCATCATTCGCTGTCGCGAAATATAAGCCAGGAACGTCTGAAAATACTTCGCAAATGCTGGTTCGACTTGTGTATCTTCCATCCCAAGAGGATCATAGTGATCCAGATCAGACCAGTACTTCTTCAACAGGGTCGCATACTCAGAGATGGTACGGTCGTCTTGGGCCACCCTATCAAGTTCATCCTGAAGTTGGAAGACCCGTATAGGGTTGTCCGAGCCTGAGTACATATCCTTCAAAGTCTGCCATATATCAGCGGCAGCCTCCATCGCCTCGACATTGCCCGATACCTGGTCGGTCAAGGAGGCTGTCAACCACCCAGCTACGACGTTGTTGACAATCTCCCTGATAGCAAACTCCTTTGTGGAGGGATCGGATGGCGCCTTCGTTTGGCCATTGACATAGCCAACCACAAGCCACGTCCCTTCAGCGTCCGCATCGCCTGCCTCGACCATTTCAAGTAGTTGGACGTTCCTTCCAACTTTGTCTCCAGCTTTTCCATCTTCCCCATTTTGTAGGGTGATAGATCCACATCAGTATGGGTCACCCGTGGGGTTGTCTCGGTTAATCTCTTTGATAAGATCTCATCAACCAGGGCCTTCATCTCTTCTGCCATCAGTTTACCACTGATAGAATCTATGGCGTCTTCAACTGTGAGTAGGGAGGTCTTGTTGTATCCCTAGTCGTCGTCCTCGTCGTCGTCTGCTAACTGCTGGGTGTTCTGATCTCGGATGTCTATGTCATCAACTATAGAGACCAGGGGGAACAACAAGTGGCCTCCTCATAGAAATTCTTCAGGCATACGAGCAATTAGAACCGCGTCATGATGACGAGGGTAGATAGTGCAAGCATAACCAATTGGACCGTGACTTCGTGCATGATCGATATTTCCAGAACTCCGAGTAGGAGTTGTGCGAAAATAACGAACTTTTGCAAGCACTTCCAAAGAAGGTGCAAAAAACAAAAAATCGGGACACTGTACAGCAGTTTCGGGGGGGCAGGTCCGGAGGCGCTGCACAGCAGGTCCGGGAGGGGCAGGTCCGGGTTGGGGGGGCGCTGGAATAGTAGATCGGGGGGTGGGAGGGCTGGCGTCAAGGAGTGAGGGATGGTCCGGGGCGCTGCACCGAAAGTCCGGGGGGGGAAGGAGCTGGAATAGTGGATCGGGGGGTAGGTCAGGTCCGGGGCGCTACACCGCAAGTCCGGGGTGGAGGGGAGAGGGAGCTGGAATAGTAGATGGGGGGTTTGGGGGGGCTGGCGTCAGGGAGGGAGGAAAAAAAATTGGGGAACCTGGCTCTGATACCAAGTTGAAATGAGTGGAATTTCTCAGTTGATTTTACTGATGGGCTCCTGCCACTACTTATAGAGAGTACACCTCATCTTCACAATACAACTTCCGATGTGGGACTAAAGTCCCTTATTAGTTCTCAACAGTTCCTATCAATAATTTATATTTCTTTAGGCAAAAATAAGTAATAAATTCTATAAGTAAATTCTAGGTAGTCTATAAATGTAACTTATGTTAGATTCATTTTTATTTTGTCTTACATTGTAATTTTTTTTCTTTCTTCCCCCAATTAAAATTAATTAGTTACCCAATTTTTTTAATGTTAATATTATCTAAAAAAATTTAATGTTAATATTAATAGACTGATCTATATATTAGGTGATCAGTTTTTATTTTAATTTGTTTTTTCATGATTCCAAGTAATAACATAGATACTTGTGTTGGGTTGAGATTGCATATTTTTCATATTGGTAGGTTTAAGTAATGGAAATTTATATATGTTGATGAATTATGATGTGGATAGTTGATGTTGAGGAATTGAATGGTTTTGGCTCCCTTTGGAACCTAGACACAGACAAGGTGATGATTGAATTATGATGTAGATAGTTAAATAGCATTAAGTCTCATCTAACATGGCAGATGACATGAAAAAATTTAATCCAAAAAATTAAGGCAAATGTTAAAGGCCACCCTCTTTTTATTAAGGACAACCATTTTATTAAGGGCAACCATGACCCTCTCAAATTTTTACTAAGAACAACTTAATGTAAAGTGATTTACTAAGGGCCACCAAGAGGAACCAAAGAAAAGAAAAAACAAAAACAAAAAAAGAAAACAAAAAAGAGGACTGCAGGCCAGCAGCCCCCATCGCGTTCCTCATCTTCGATGGAGGCGTTCCCTCGGAACCGGCCGGCAGCGGGAGGAGGGGAGAATGCGATGGAGCGGCGGCGGATGGAGGCGGCGCGCGCGGCGCGGGCCTGCGTGCGTTCGAGCTCGTGAGATCGACGGAGAGAACAAAAAGTGAAGGTCTTCTTCCTCTTCATGGCCACCAAGAGGAGCTCCCATCGCTGCTCTCAAGTTTCCATCAAGAGGAGCTCCCATCGCTGCTCTCAAGTTCCTCTTGGTGGTTGTTTTTGTTTCTCCAGGCCATCACTTTGAGCAATTAAACAAAAAATGAAGGTCTTCTTCCTCTTCATGGTTGTTTCTCCATATCGACGGAGAGGACTGCAGGCCAGCACTGCAGTTCTCTCTTCACTTTGGACTGCAGGCAAGCCCTACAGTCACTGTAGATAAAAAAACTATCAATTGAGGACTGCAGGCCAGCACTGCAGTCATGTCTTCACTTTGGACTGCAGGCAAGTCCTGCAGTCCTCAATTGACAGAAGTGGGTGGCCCTTAGTGTTTTCAAAATGGCAAACTTGTAATTTTTTTTTAAAGTTTTAAGTTGGTGGCCCTTAGTAAAAAGGGGGTGGCCTTTAACATTTGCCAAAATTAATTATTCAATTTTTTAATGTTAATATTAATATTAATTTTAAATTTTGTTATGTCAGCTGCCACATCCACTATCATGTTAGCTGCCACATAAGAAGAAATAGTTTATAGGAATAATTTGGAGGAATAAATATCATTATTCGGAATCTAACTCCTTTGAGAAGGCGAGGCTGAAGATGACACCAAAAACATAGTTTATTTGTTGTTACAATTTAATTTGTTAGGGGAGACCGGGAATAGAGTCCGAGAACATAGTCGAATTGGTCGGTCGGATCCGAAACTGAGAGAAGTAAAATGTGCAAGCAATTGCTGAGTACTAGTGATATATCACTAAACCATGTTGCATTGCTCAATTCACTTTGTAAATGCAACATGAAGGAATTTATTTGTATAGTACAAACTGTATATTTTTAGTAAAATAGAAAATTTTATGCTATGTCAATATTATACAAGGTTGTGAAAAGCGTTATGCGCTAGTCGAACGGACACCCGTGATCTAGGTGGTTTAGATAAAATCCAAAAAATACTGAAAATTGCAGAAAAAAGTCCATAAAACCCCAAAATATGCATAGTCGGGTGTCGGGGGACTAGGCGAGCACATAGGAGGGCATCGGAAGGACACCAGACGCCTAGAGCCTAGGCGGCCGTTTAGAACAATGATATCATATACATATTTGTTTGGCAAAGAAAAATATAATTATAAACTAATTTTTGGTAGAAAAGAAGACATCATCTATTCTTGTTAGTTTTTGTTGGAAACGCAGTGTGACCTAAACCGGAGTTGGCCCATAAGGTGCGATATTGAATTAGGCACATGTGCCTTTAAAAGAGAATTCTCATATAAGGCCTGAACCAATCTCAATTATCTACACCACATTATCCCCCCATTTGAGCGCTCAACCAGAAACGAGATACAACCCAACAATCTCCATCTTAGCTCGTTTTCGCTAGCCGAATAACCTTAGTACCTTGCTATATTTGTCCATTCCCGCTAGCTGAACAACCTTAGCACTTCTGCTACTCTTGTTTGTTCCCGTCAGCCGAACAACCTTAGAACTCCTTGCTACCTTTTTATCCGTTCCCGACTGCCGAGAACCTAGAAGATCCAACATATTGTCATCTCGATCCGTTCAACCACAGAACCAAACCGACACTTCATCCACACCACCATTGTGTGCCAACCACAAGTCTTGTTCCACATTGGGCTAGTCAAATCCACCTTTGAAGCTAATTCATGTAGTTGATGCTCCTACTCCACCTTAAGAAGAGCCTGTATAATTCGATTATACACATGAACGTTCAGCACCATCTGTCTCGAACCAATTAGAGCCGTCCAAACGAGTCCCGTAACCATGGACTCTGATACCACTTGTTGGCAACGCAGTGTGACCCGAACCGGAGTTGGCCCATAATGTGCGATATTGAATTGGGCACATGTCTTAAAAGAGAATTCTCATGTAAGACCTGAAGCAAATCTAATTATCTACACCATATGATCCCACCTTCTAATTGATATGGGATTAAATTACCAACTCTATTGTCACCTCCCGTTTGATCGTTTAACCGGAAACGAGATACAACACAACGGTCTTTACACGTCAACAATTGTTGTTTTCAATACATAAGAACCATCAAATATTTCTTTTATATGACATCCTAGAATAGGGAAGAAAATTTTATGTTGACGGTTCTTTATGTCAAGAAAAACTATGTTTGACGATGAGTGTTTCTTGACATTTGTGAACTGTCAAGAAAGAGAACCAAATTTGTCAAGCTACAAGAAGACTCTTCTTGAAACGGGCATAGATGACAAACCATGAGGTGCGATACTGAATTGGGCTCATATGCCTTAAAAGAGAATTCTCATGTAAGGCCTGAACCAATCTCAATTATCTACACCACTTGATGCCACCTCCTGACTGATGTAGGACTAAATACCAACTCCATTGTCACCCCCCCTCTCATTTGAGCGCTCATCCGGAAATGAGATACAATCCGACAATCTCCACCTTAGCTTGTTTCCGCTGACCGACCAACCTAGCACACCCGACTACCATTTGTTCATTCCCGCTAGCCGAACACTCTTAGCACACTCCGGCTACCTTTGCTCGTTTCCGTTAACCGAACAACCTTAGCACACTCCGACTACCTTTCCTTGTTTCCGTCAGCCGAGCACCTAGGAGATCCAACTTATTGTCATCCCGATCCGTTCGACCACAGAACCAAGCCTGACACGTTCATCCACACCACAATTGTGTGCCAACCACAAAGCCTTGCTCCACCTTGGTGTAACTACCCGTTCCCGAAATACGTAAAATTTTGATTTTTTTGTATATGGTATATGGCACATGTATCTTGATTGTATGTATCATGTATTTGTAACTGGCCATGGCATGGAAGTATTTCGTCGCGGATTAATATGCCACCCCTTGTCCTTGTCTGGTTGTAGGCGTGGTTCACTACTCCGATGGTAAGATATATGAACCATGTTGTGGTTAGGATTTTATTTAAATAATTTAATTAGTTGTATCATGTAGCATTTAACATGTCATCAGTCATATGGTTTAGAGCATGCTTAAGATTAGGATTTTTTTGAGTCAACCCAACCCTATATATATTCTCTTCCTCTCTCTCTCTCCTCATTTACTCTTTCATTTATTTTTTGACATGGATACTTGTGGATCTCTCTTGTTCATAGATCTTTAAACCAGATCAATTTCTATTAATCAATGGATCCATCTAGATCTCTATCAGAATCGTTCTCTATATCTAAATATGGAAGAACAAGCTTGTCCCCAATATTGTTCTCCGACGATGTCCCCTGGGCGAAAGGGGCCACAATTCTCTTTCTTTCCTCAATCGTTCCGATCATTTCTCCATTTCATTCCCGGGCCCCGGGTTGGTTCGTTTCCTCCTCCTATCTACACAATCATCTGTCTTCGTTCGTGATGTTGTGGTTAGAATTTTATTTAAATAATTTAATTAGTTGTATGATGTAGCATTTAACATGTCATCAGTCATATGGTTTAGAGCATGCTTAAGATTAGGATTTCTTTGAGTCAACCCAACCCCTATATATATTCTCTTCCTCTCTCTCTCTCTCTCCTCATTCACACTTTCATTTATTTTTTCTCAAACAAACTTTTAGGCAAGTACACATTGCACCAAATAGAGAGATTCTTACATTTTTCATTTCTTGATTTTTTTTTCCTTTGATATGATTTGTCTATATTGTTCTTCTCATCATCCTCTACAAGTTTAGTTCTTGGAGTTTTTTATTTTAATACCTAGTTTTGTGTAGATCTAAGTTTCTAAAACTAGGATTTTATGGATTTCTGTGGTTTTGATCTATCAAACTTCCTTATTTTCAAAAATTACTTATTCCATGTTGTAAGGAATTCAATTCTACCTAATTTTGGCTTTTGAACAGCCGAATTTCGACTTCGTATGAGGAAGTTACGCCATTTTTGTGTTCATGGGATTCCCACACCTTTTGGTGCTGTCGGGACGATGAATAGTATCGCGCGCAGCGTATTCGCTGCCGCGCGCTGCGCATCGTGCTTGCGCGCAATGTGCACCATGGGCAGTTTTTGCTCATGCGCGCAACGCAACATGCACATCGCGCGCGATTTTCTGCCCCGCAACGTGCGCCGTAGGCAGTTTTTGCTCGCGCGCGCAGCGCAACTTGTACGCTGCGCGCCGCGCGCGATTTTTTGCCGCGCAACGTGCGCCGTGCTTGAGCGCAACGTACGCCGTGGGCAGTTTTGCTCGCGCGCACAGTGCAACTTGCGCGCCGCGCGCTGAGCGCAATTTTCTGCCGCACAACGTACGCCGTGGGCAATTTTGCTCGCACGCGCAGCGCAACTTGCGCGCCGCACGCGATTTTATGTCGTGCTTGCGTGCAACGTGCGCCGTGGGCAATTTTGTTCGCGCACAGCACCACGTGCGTGTCGCACGCCGCACGCAATTTTCTGTCGTACAACGTGCGCCATGCTTGCATACAACGTGCGCCATGGACAGTTTTGCTCGCGCACCAGTGCGCAAATCACTCCAAATGACTATTTTTTGCCCGTTTGAGCTATTTTGTAGCTAAAATCTTGAAAAACTCAAAACATGAAAGTTGTAGATCTTTGTCTTGGCTTCAAGAACCTTCATGTCTCACTTTAACCAGAATTCATATATGACTTATGGTACCTCGCGCACCTTTTGGTCCGTGCACCTTGCACCTCGCGTACCCTTTGGTTCGCGCACCTTGCACCTTGTGCACCTTTGACCTTGACTTCTTGTCCTGACCTTAGTGTGTCATGAATATCTGAGACTTGCGTATCTTATGTGACTTTTATGTCACGAGAGGTCCATGTGACTTCCTGACTTGACTGTGTTCCTGACTTGATTACCTGTATACGTGCTGGTACCTGTTCTCAGTGTGTATTGAGATACAATATTAGTATGCACTGCGGTGCTATTTAATGAGTCCACTGAGGTGTGACTCTGCGTGCTAAGTAATCATTCGTGTTATATGTCAATACATGTGTTCCTTCCAGCCCAGTCATGGTAATTGGTCAGTAATAGTGTCGTGGTATAATGATTGTTGTTTGATGCATTACACTAAGCATGGATCTAGATTTGGGACTCCTTAAGCTGATGTGGATTCATACTTAGGGTACACGTACTATGGTAGGACATATAGGATGATGACCATGTGACCACGATACGTGATTCCAAGATCAAGATAGGATTAATCTAAGCAACTTAAATCGGTAGAAGCATTGGAAGGGAACATAATCTCGAGATTGTACGTTACCAGCCACCCTAGGCCCTGTACTAATGTGTCGGGTTGGCCGCCACGAATACGGTTTCATCCGTCTATAGTGGATGACTATATCCGACTCCTACGTGCTATGTGTTATATGTTTCAGTACGGTAGCCTTATGGGGGACCGGTGCATAATCAATGTGCTACGCGTATATGTATATATAATGGATTGGCTCGCCCTGCTTGGATGCGATACGATCTGAGGATTCTTATGTATTGCATTACTGGGATAATCCAGACAAATCATAGAAAGTCGTAGGATTGATTGGCCGCTTGTAAGCCGACTTGTTTGTGATATGTTTTCTTCGGCTAGCAACTGAGGAACATGGACTATCGTGATGCATGGTCCAACCCATGTCCTTGTTTGGTTGTTGGGTTGGGCTATTGTGCTGCGATAGGCTATGGATCGAAGTTGCGATCAGAAGCCCTTCACCTGTCCATGGTTATAGGATATATCTTATCTCGGCACGATATTGACACCGTTTGTCCTTGTTTGGTTGTAAGGGTGTCGTATTGTCTTGATGATATGGTATAAGCCTATAACTCTTGAATCAGATCTTAATTTACTCATTGGATTTTGTCTTATTCATTATGTGCTCCCTTGTGGTACTTGCTATTCGGGGCCTGACCCCGCTGGTTTTGTTTAGCCAGATATCGTAGCAGCGCTAGAGGATCCAGCCTTCTACCCGAACAATGGTGCACACCAGGAGTATGGGCGCCAGGGACCATGAGTGGGTTTCTTTTTCACTATTATGATATCTTCTATTTTGTACTTGGCATTTAGCCACGGCACCTGTTTAGCCGGCTGTTCTGGACATTAGTTTTCTTTTACATAATTATAATTAAATCAGACTACAGCTGACTACGTTTATGTACCTGTGACTCTCGGCACTAGCTTATCATTTTGTATAGCTAGGCTCATGATTTATTTTAATAAAGCGTCAGGGACATCTTACTGCTTTGTCTTATATGATTATTATTTACTGCTTCTTGTTTTGATTGATTAAGACATAGATGCTCTGTGAGACCATAGGAGACTTGATTGTAGCATGCACCCCTTGTCTCTTGACAGCCACGATCGCCGTATGACGTTTGCATACCTCATATGGTGTAGCTGGCCTAGTTACCCTCAATATTCTGGTACTGGGGTGTGACACTTGGGCTCGTCAAACCCACCTTTGAAGCCAAATATTATAGTTGATGCTCCTACTCCATGTAATGTCCCGTCTCGCTTAGTTCAATCGGAGGAATCAAAACGTCAACGATGTTCGGACTTAGCCATGCAACGGCTTGCTCGAAGTCCCGCTCGGCCGAGGCAACTCCTCGCTCAGGTGGGTGGCTTCGGTGAACTTGCCTCAGCTTCGCCTTCACACTAGTAAAACGAAAGTTTTCAAATGCACAAGTAGGCTTGATAATAAAAGAGGCGAATCCACATAGCTAAGGAAGTAATCCCAAGTTGGGCCGGATTGAGTTAGAATATGAAAAGGTCCCACGGTCGGCTTAGAAATGTTGCACAACATGCTTTCAAAATGATACTCGGTCCTTCTATGTTGCCACAGAGCTATGAAGTTTAGGCGTCGCACATATAAATGCTTGATAAAGAATGCACCGTCCCACTGTCCAAATGTTTGGCTGAGCAAAAGTGTCCCACAAGTCTCAATGCACGTTTCTACGGTGCAAGGCTTCGCATAGCCTTGGTTCGTCCCACGGGTTAAGTTATTGCACAATTGAGTTAGACAAAAGTTATGTCGGGCTATCGAAGTCATAGCAAGTACTGTCCCACGAATTTTGCGGTCGTCATAGCCACATAGTCCTATGATCTCAAAGCTCGTCATATAGAGTATGACTTGGACGATATTGTCACACAGAACATAAGTTGGTTTAAGGCACGAGCTACGGTTGGTTCAAAGATAAGTATGCCACGGTCTATGGCACGTATAGAACACATTTTGTTCAAAGTTATGTTGGAAGGCTATGAATTAGTCATTCATAAGTTTGAGTCAATAAGAGCATGGAAACACTAGAAAATATGTCGGGACTGTAGGTCAGTCGCCGAGGCAACCCTGGTTTGGGCTCTGCAAAAGAAGTATAAAAAGTAAAGAAGTGAAGCAAAAGAAATAAGTTGTGACGATTAGGCCATGCATTTACGTTGAGTCTAGAAGTTCTCGTAGGTGCGTGGTCATAGACAACTTGTGCACAAGGTTTCTCGCCCTCGATTCAGTAGCATGGGACCACAGGACCGTATCGGCCTAGGAGGGAAGCAAGGTAGTTAGGCAAGAACACGTCGTAGTGATTCGAGGACTTGAGTAGGGCTAGCTACACTTTGCTGCAAAGGTCTCGTCTGCACCACCTACATGTCCAAGATGGCTTGAATTGTTAGTGCTTTCATATAGATAAGTTGGTGTGCTGAGCGGCAATCCGCATGCACGGTGGTGGTCGAATCAAAGAAAGTGCTAGCATGGCACGAATGGAGTCAATATGGTATGCACGGTTGCAACATCATTATGGAGCCTAAGATTTGGCTACAAGTAAAGACACGTACTTCGGCACGAGATGTGGCGTCGAGTATTAAGTCATGGGCACAGAGTTGCATAAGTCGGATTTGAGTCGTTTCGAGTTAAGTCAAGAAGGGCCGTAAGTCAAGTTTGGTTAAGTCATGTTGAGTTCTGAGGCACGGCCTCGATGTTGAAGCACGCACCGAGTTTATAGCACGACCGAGTTGTTGCGTTTCAAATATGGGCTGAAAGGCAAGTACAAGTCGACATGTTGAGATCGTTGACACAAAAAATGGTCTAGAGACACAAATAGGCCAAGTGTCTATGTACAAAAATCGATCCTAAGGCAAGAATAGAAAGACAATCATAAAGGGATTATGTTGCACAAATTAAATGAACGTGTTGGTTTGAATGGGTGGGCAAGGAGCTCACTCCATCCGTACGGTTGTGTACTGACACCCACACAGTTTTTATGTGTAGGCACAGGTAGAATCTCGTTCGGCGCGGCGCTCGCTTGGATGCGTCGAAGCACGGAGTTCCTTGGCGTTTCGAGACGTGCAGCCGCATGGAGTCTGGACTTATACGGGACATAATGTATGGACATCGCCTTCTGAAGCATCCGCTAGTTCGTTATGTAATATTGAGAGATAAGAGAGAGCTGAGTGACTTGTAATCAGAGAGAAAAGTGAGCTTGAGTGATTGTAATCTTGGCCTCGTGCCACATTTGTAATCCTTGTTCAATATATCAATAAAGAGCATCTTTATATGACTTGTGTTTGGTTTCAACTTTCCGTTGGCAAAATACTACTTATTCAATGTTTCTGCTTCAGGACTTCTGTGCGACGACCCCGTCGCTTAGCATGTAATCGGCCGTTATGGAACCCGCATTGCATGAGCGCAACCTAGGCTCACGCGACATCACACCTTAGCGACAACGATCGGTCCTACAGGACCGGGACGTGACACTCCACCTTGAGAAGAGCCTGTATAGTCCGATTATACACATGAACGTTCAGCACCATCTGTCTCGACCCAATTAGAGTCGTCCAAACTAGTCTCGTAACCATGGGCTCTGATACCACTTATTGGAAACGAGGTGTGATCCGAACCGGAGTTGGCCCATGAGGTGCAATATTGAATTGGGCCCATATGCCTTAAAAAAGAATTCTCATGTAAGGCCTGAACCAATCCTAATTATCTACACCACATATGCCACCTCCTAACCGATGTGGGACTAAATTACCAACTCCATTGTCACCCCTCATTTAAGCGCTCAACCAGAAACGTGATACAATCCAACAGGAGGAAGGAGTGAATGGTGAGATTTAGGTATTGTTTGGGAAGATGGAAAAATGGAGGGAAGAAAAATATTGAGGAAAAAATGAGAGAAAAATTAAAAGTAATGGTGTTTGGGAATGGGAGAGAAAATGAGAGATAAATTTGGGAGAAAAAGTCATGTGGGTCTCACTCAAAAAAAAATTCTTCCAAAAGTGGAAGAAAAATTGAGATAGTTGAGAGGATTGTGGGAGAAATTACCCAACTATCCTTCGTATCAATTATAATTTAAAAATATTAAGGATTAAATGGTAATTATATCTTTCTCCACAAACAAATAAAATATTACTTTTAAACTTTTTATTCTTCTGCCATTTGGTAATACAAACAAGTGAAAGAAAAATTAACTTTACCTTCGTTTTACTCTCCTCTAGTTTTTTCCCTCAAAATTTACTTTCCCTCCTCAAAAATGTTTCCAGACACAAAGTTAAGGAGTGCCGCTAAAGTTAATACATGGACATATTTAAAATTTGAATGATAGAAAGTTAAAAGGAGTGTATGATGACATTTACGAGGTGCCAATAACAACTTCCAAATAAAAAGTATCCAATTTCTATGCTATGTTAATATTATATACACTAGTCTACATATACGTGCTTTGCACGTATTTTAATTAGAATATTATAAGGTCAGTTGTCGTCTTTTCGTCTTTTCCAGATGATTATTCATGTGTGTGTGTTTTTTTACAATGCCAATAGATTCAAAGTACAAATTTTGTTCTTTTTTTTTTTAATTTTCTATTGTGAATAATAATCTTTGGAAAATGGTAAGGATATAATTTTTTTATCATTGGAATATGAAAAGTTGTATGAAAAAAGAAAACTTGCATGCAAACTTTATTGTTTTGACTCTTAAACGTAAATGACATGCAAGTTAACATAATAATATTATACTTATAAATTACTCAAGGGTAGTTTAGGAATTCAAAAGTTCTACCACCAAGTTTTCATATTATATAGTAGAATAGATATTTGTTTGGCAAAGAAAAATATAATTATAAACTAATTTTTGGTAGAAAAGAAGACATCATCTATTCTTGATAGTTTTAAGACGTCCACAATTATTGTTTTCAATACTTAAGAACTATCAAATATTTCTTTTATATGACATCCTAGAATAGTGAAGAAATTTTTATATTGACGGTTCTTTTTGTCAAAAAAAACTATGTGAGGATGAGTGTTTCTTGACATTTGTGAACTGTCAACAAAGAGAACCGACATTGTCAAGATACAAGAAGACACTTCTTGAAACGGGCATAGATGACAAAATATGAACCGTCAACAATATCATTTCTTGTCCGTGGGTTGTGGCCTAGTGGTAGAAACGAGGGACCCACAATACGTCATTCCGATAATTTTCGTTAATCACGAATGTTCTTCCAACTCATTAATATTTTTATTAAAAATAAATAAAAATGTTTTATTATTGACACTACTAAAATGTCATCATGTACTCCTTTTTAATTTATCATTCAAATTTTAAATATGTCCCTACATTGAATATAGGAAGGAGTGCAGGATCAAATTTAAGGAGCGCCAATAATGTTAATACATGAATAATATTTGAAATTTGAATAATAAAAAGTCAAAGATGAGTGCAGGATGATATTTTAGGAGTACTAATAAAGATATCTAAATACAAAGTATCCAATTTCTAACTATAATTTCTTGACAACAATGCTTGAAGGAAAAAAAAAATGATGACATATATAAAAATAAAACATTAACTAAAATCTTTCTCTTTAGCCTTGTTAGCAATTCAGCAAACAGAAAAATTTTGGAACGACAAAAGTACAGTATAAATCGGCTCAGTGCTAATAAAATGAGTAATGCTACAGTTACAACCAAATGCTTACAACCCTCTTACAACCTTCACCCATTGCTGACATGTGGACCATGGCCCACATGTCAGCAATGGGTGAGTGGTTGTAAAAGGATTGTAAGGATTTGGTAGTAGACTTAGCATTATTGCTAATAAAATACATTCAAAAATTCGGACAAATATTCAAAAAATAGAAATATTGAGGTTTTCACATTCTTAAATATTTTGTCAAATTTGGTTAATTAAATAGGTTTTCAGCACGTTTTTTGTGCCAAATAATTCAATAATTTATAAACAACACGTTTAAAATTTTGCATGATTAAAATTTAGGTACTAATTTGGATTTGTCAAAAGTACGTAAGTATTATACGTTTATGAAAGATACGAAAAAAATTTGCGTATAATTCGAATTTTATTCGGATGATTGCTAACAAGGCTCTTTAGCATTATACCGTGTCTTTGTCAAGTTGGATTGAATCAAATAATCAATACATAATTAGTTGAAATAACTATTTTCGCTAAATCCATTGAAAAGTCCTCTCAGGAGAGGAGAGAGGGTGCAGCATCAATGGCAAAGTGGGGACGAAACTTTAAATTTACCAATTTCCAATACAAAAAGAATTGGCTTTCATATATAAGTTGATGTGTTTGTCAGTGGTATTAATTATTTATCCCAAGTGGAACAAAGGTCCCAAAGGAATTAAAGCCCTTAGGCGTAGCAGCCTTTTCCATGAGTAAACGACCAGAAAGGAATTAATGTTAGTCCCAGTTTCCAAAGCTATACGTGTCTCTAGCTCCACATTAAATTTCATTAATATATATATATATATATATATATATATATATATATATATATATATATATATATATATATATATATATATATATATTCTCTTTTTCAAGTTGGATCGTGGTTATATAAGTCATCCAGTCCACCCGTTCGATAGTGAATTTGAATCCAAGACATATGCTTAAACGGCCTCCGCACTACCATAAAAATATTTAGTTTTAGAGTCTCATATATACATCAATATTAAGGTTTGGGTCTCGAAATTTACCGATCTTAGAGTTTGTTTTGAAATTATTGTTCATGTTAGCTAATAAACAGTAATTTTGAGACCCAAATCCTAATATATATATATATATATATATATATATATATATATATATATATATATATATATATATATATATATATATATATATGAAACTAGGTAATTTATTTATGGAATCGTTTCCACTAGATTCGAACTTATGACCATTCGGACCGCATGCATATATATGTGTGTGTGTGTGTGTGACCCTAAAACTAAATAACTGTATATATATAATTTCTTTATATATATATATATATATATATATATATATATATATATATATATATATATATATGTGATGCAGATCAAAAAATTTGCGACGGTGTCCCGCCCTCCTGTAATATAGGATTGGAGGCGCACGCACCCCTGCTCGATTCAACAATTGAGGACGACAAAATTTTCCCATAAGGCCCCGTCAACAGAACTTCCGATCCAAACCCATATATATATATATATATATATATATATATATATATATATAAAAAGTCCGGAGTGTGTGGTTTGCATGACCAGTCACGCTTGGAAGTGAGCCAGTGATGCATGTCATGGCCATTTTAAGCAATATTTTCTTAGAATAATTATTACTATTTTATACGAATCTGGTTTCTTAGAGCATCTCCAACCCTATTGTATTATTTTGTGTTGTGAATCTTAGGTGGCATAAAACACAAGACAATGCACTTCACAATGTAAATAATTTCGAAACAAACTCTAAGGCCTCGTTTGGTTACCGGAATTTGAGCTTGGGAAAGGAAAGTGATTCCTTTCCTATGTTTGGGAGCCAAAGGAAAGTTGTTGGAAAGGGAAAATAATTCCCAAGTGGTAGGAAAATAGGGGGGAAAGTGGTTCCTCCCATTTATCTAAGGAATCACTTTCCTTCCAACTTTCCCGCATTTATTACAAAAAGTTTTGACCAAAATATCCATGTTCATAATATTATTTACCATTTTTATCCATAATATCTTTTAGACAAAAATATTTCTAAGTAATAATTATTTTTGTTAGCACGAGGGTATTTTTGGAAAATTGACTTGATTTTGTTTCCTTTTCTTACAAACACCAAACACGATAATGAAAATTAAAGATATATTCCGGCTATAATCCCGATCTTTCCAAACACCGGAAAGGAAAGTTTATAGGAATTATAATTTCCTAAAGGAAAGAAAATACCAAGGAATCAGTTTCCTTTCCTTTCCATTCCGCGAACCAAACGAGGCCTAAGGCCTCATTTGGTTCGCGGAATGGAAGAGAAAGGAAATCAATTCATTGTCATTTCCTTTCCTTTGGAAAATTTTAATTCCTATTGATTTTCCTTTTCGATGTTTGACAATGCCAAGGAATTTGAAAAGGAAAGTGAATACTTCAATGTGGGAAAGTGATTCCTTCCTTGGATGGATGGAATCACTTTCCCCCCTAATTTTCCTTCCATTGAGAATCACTTTCCTTTCCTCCTCAATTCCTTGGACGCCCAAACATAGGAAAGTAATCACTTTCCTTTCCCAACCGGGAGATTCCGCCAACCAAACGAGGCCTAAGATCATAATGTCTTTATGTCCACATCATCATTTGTGAATAATTACTATACAATGCACTTCACAATGTCTTTATGTCCACATCATCATTTGTGAATAAAAAATTTATAAAAAGAAGTAGAAGAGTAAAAGTTGTCTTAGAAGTTGTAAAAAATTACTTTGTATTGTCTTCTCAATACTTTTGCATTGGAGATGACTTTTTTAACTCATTGTCATTTGTGAATATAATCTTGCCACCTATACAAGACATTGTCTTGTGTCCCATGCCACCTAAGATTCACAATACAAAATAAGACAATAGGATTGGAGATGCTCTTATGTCGTTGTCATGTCAATTCTACACTTTATTTTACATTTACATCGGAGAAGTACTTTTAGAAAAAAATGGTTATCATTCCTATGTGGCAACAATTTTTTTCAAACTCACAACAGGGTTGGAGATGCACTTAATAGTCATCAATTTATATTAAGTTCACACGAGACAGATCTCCGGTATATACTTTAATTAAAATTATGACAAAAATGTTAGCCGATTTAATAAGGATTTGAACATTTTATTTAATGTAGTTGAAGCACTCTCAACCACTGATCTACTTATCTTTTAATTACTCAATTATAATCACACTATATTTAATTAAATTATATTTTCATTTCTCTCTACTAGAGCCCATGGATCCACGTATTCCCATTAACATTGCAGCTTATTTTAAAGAAATTGCTCACTATTTGAGAAGTTCTTCATCAAATCAATCATTTGTCCTTGGAGATCCGACATTAATCCTCTCGTACCTACTAATTGATGTATCTTAAATAAATTTTCTCTAGCTTCCGAAAAGGACATCAGATGGACTGGATTAGAAAGATCGGTCATCTGAAAATTAGGATTCATTTTTTGTCTCAAATATTCACTTGTAACATGTGTAATTTTTTTTTTACCACGTGTACATTTTCATAATGATGGTGTTTATAAAAAATATTTCTTTTTTAAAATTCTCAGTAATGTATTCTATGCTAGAATAAAAATTTAACTCAAGTGTAATTAATACATGCATCCCATCTGATTCTTACTTCATTTGTAACATACCAGGAAAAGTCCCCCTCACGTGCCTCCCACGTGATGCGTACAGTAATTGTTCCATACCAAGGAAAACTTCGTACGTCAACAGTAACCCCCCATGCATGCATGAAAAATAAAAACTCCCTACATACGTACGTACGTATCTACACAGCAACCGCCGCGTGTCGGTCAGCCACCAGTCCGCTGACCGGAAAAACCGTCCTGTTTCGTGTGTAACGTGTCAGTCCCCGCCAACACCGACACGTTTTCCAGACACGTACGGACGTTGACCGTAACGATTTCCCGATTGCCAACAGCCTGTAGCACAATTTTTGTAATTTCTAATTTGTCACATGTACTTAACGCAAAAGTACCAAATATTTTTCTCATTCTTTTCCTGAACAAAATTATAAAAAGAAAACAGCCAAAATATAATATTCTTCTCTTCTCCTCTCCTCTCCTCTCCTCACCCTTTTATTTATCTTTTCACTAAACCCCCTGTTATAACTTCTATTACGCCCTCAGTCCCACGCGTGCCCGCGGCGCTTCCGACCGTCCGATCCCAATCCGACGGCCCGATCTCCGCCGGAGATCGAGCAGATGGGATCGAGGACGGTCACGGGGGTGTTGCACGAATCGGAGCCGTCCATCATGACCACGTCACTCATAAGCCCATAGCACTCCATTAGCTTCCCCTAAAAAAAAAAGAAAAAACCCCCAAACAATCCCATAATTACTAAACCATCACGAACGACAATTTTATAAAGTTGCAAAAAATGACAATATACCTCATTAACAAATTCGCACGAGGAGATCGCCGACCGGAGCGCCGGGAACTGAACCGGGAAGAGCTCGTTCGACGCGGAGAGGACAGCCGAAGCGGCGATTTCCGACGGCTTGAACTCCAGCGTCCTGATCTCTGAAAAAATACGTAAAGAAATATCTAAATAATTCGTCAAATTCGTGAATAATGCGGGAATAATTCGGAAAGATTCGTATAGTACCGGTCTGAGCCTTGAGCAGCGTCTCGATGGTGCGATTCTTCAGGGCGTCGAGGAAGGGCTTCTGGTTGACGCTGAAAAATGCGGCGAAAAAATCGACGAACGCGAGCGGAGTGACCGACCGCATCCGCCAGTCGAGAGCGCCAAGGACGAGCAGCTCCATCCGCTTGATCGTCCGCGAGTCGAATATGAACCCGTCCTCCTGAGGGACCAAAATGCAAATAAAAAATTTGCAAAAAGAGGAGATCCAAGCCGAGGGGATGTTCGAAAAGTGATCGATCGATCGATCGAACCTGGAGGTCGGCGAGGGGGAAGTCGGTCTTCTTCTTCCTCATCATCTTCGCCGCGAGGGAGAGGCAGCAGATGCAGAGGAGACGAACGATCCATGGCTTCTCGCTCTGCACCGAACGATCAAACAAAAAAAATCGTTCGGATCGGAACCAAAAAAACAAAATCCAAAAAATCGGTGATAAATCCGACATACCGGTATTTCGCGCCTGGAGAGGAACCGATCGATGTAGTTCGCGGCGAGATAGATCAAGAAAGGGTCCAGACAGCAAGCAAACCGCACCTGATCGAGAAATCAACCGTATAGAGAATTAAGAGAAGAAGAGAAAAAAAAAATCTCCAAGGATCGATCGATCGATGAACCCGAGGCTCTCCGCGCGCACCTGGACGAGGAGGGAGATGGCGTTCTGGCGGGAAACGGAGCTGGGGCTCCCGTTGAAGGAGGTGGAGTGGTCGGACTCGGCGGCGAAGAGGTCGGAGTGGTCGTCGGCGCCGGCGATGATCGGATTCTCGAGATCGAACTCCATTGGAGGAGGAAGATTTCAGAGGAGGAAGAAGAAGAATTATAGAGAGAGAAAGTGAGAGCTGCTGCTAGTTCACTCTCTTCCTCTCTACACACTGATATAGGCTATCCAAATATTTAATGAGATAGAATCTGGACCGTTCGATTTGGTACGGACGGGTGGGATGGGACGAGGGAGGTGTCGGGAAGGGGCAACAGACGTCACTGTCAGCATTGAGAACTTGAGAGTATAGAGAGAGCAGAGATTTCCTTGAGATATTTGGGGATTATCTGGTGGAGATTCACTCCATAAGGCTTTTTTTTTTCTTCTCTATTTCTCATGACAAACTCAATTGTGAGAAAAAAAAATTTTCCATTCTAATTTTTTTTTTTTTTACTTTAGTTAGCATTTCATTATTAAGTAATAAATTCAGTATATAGAATAGCATTTTATTGTTAATTTTGGGAGTAAAATTTCACGTCAACATGTTTATATAACATACTTTAGAAAGATGGAACAGTCTGGTGGGATGGTTAGAAGCATCGTCTTCGTTGATCCGCTGTCAGGAACCAACATGTTCTGAGGGACTTATAGTGGGCTCTTGAAAGTCGGCACCCTTTTTCGGACAGAACACTGACGTCTTGAAACAATGCATGGCACTCAACTACTGTAGGGGATTCTTCTCTCTTCTCTAGTTGTAATACACAATATATATATGTGAGCGATCTCCTGAGCAATGATAATCGTCCACTAACAACTTGGACAGAATGCCATAAAATAATTCCATATTCAATATAACAGACGTCATTGTCATATTAAGAACTTGAAAGTAGAGAGAGTAGAGATTTCCATGAGATATTTGAGGATTATTTGGTGGAGATTCACTCTATAGTTGCTTTCTTTTTCCCTCTATTTGGCATGAAAAACTCAATTGTGAGTTTTTTCTTTTTGACAAAACAATATTTTTATCATTCTAAAAGGAAATTATTTATTGAGTATTTCATTGTTCATAGTAAATTTAGTATATAGAATAGCTTATTTTTGTTAGTTTTCGAAATGCAATTTCACGTCTTTTTTTTTTGTGGTGACACGTCATAGTTCTTGAACATGTTTATATATAATATGCTTTAGAAAGATAGAACAACCAGTTTGGATGGTTAGAAGCATCGTCTCATTTGATCAGCTGACAGGGAGCTTCTAAGGAACTTATGGTAGGCTCTTGAAAGTCACCACCCTTCTTCGAACAGAGCACTGACGTGTTGAAACAATGACACTCCAAACAAAAGGGTACTCAGGTACTGTACATGATTCTTCTTTTCTTCTCTAGTGTATACAATTAGTGCTGGAACACACAATATATGTGAGCGATTCCGTGAGCAACGATAACCATCCACTAAAAGCATGGACAGAAGACCATGGAATAATTCCATATTCAAAAGAACATTTACTAGAGTTGCGAATCTCCATTTCACAGTGTCGTGCATTATTCGTTCCAAGAATTTACTTCAGTCCACTCCATGCACCGTGGTTAAGAGAAGTACATAAAATCGTGTCAAAGAAATCATTCGTATTTTTATAATATAGACCGTATCAAAAGAACAACGTGAAAGGGGATTGCAAGCAAAGTATTTTATTTCCAAATGCCAAGCAATATCTCACATAGGTCGAAATATTTAAACATTAATAAAAAACCATTATTACTTCTTCAGAAGTTGGACTTTCCTCATTTTTTTAAAAGATTCAAGAAAAATAAAAATAAAAACCTTAACCACGGTGTTTTTTTCAAGTAAAAATAGTAAAAGATGGAGAAAATGTTATTTAGTATTTGCACCACAAATATGTTATTGTTTTGTACCAGTTGATTTGAGATTATAAAAATGGCTCCACAGGTCATGGCATAGATTTACTCTTTTCTTTCTTTCTTTTTCATCGTCATAATATTATTATAATTGCTGAACCTTCAATGTTTTCTAATGATACTAGAACATGATGTGGAAATTCAATGCATTATTTAATCGACAAATAAATCTTGTTTTTCAAACAAGGAATATAAATAGTAGTAGATATCAAAAAAAAATATTTTCATTGATGAGTAAATCCACAAAGGGTAAATAATAAAAAAATTTGGTTAGATATCCGACTTTTGCAAATTAAGGCTTATTAGTCATTTTTAGCAATTCGTTCCTCCTTAGATTACAAATCCGTAAAATAAGGTCCCTTCAGTCAAAATTAAAATTTGAAATATCGAAAATACCCCTACCCCCCTCCCCTCCGGTGGCGGCGGCAACCCCCAGCTCCGTCCGACCCCCCGCCCTCCCTTCGCCGGCCCAGCACCCTCCCCCCCCCCCCCCCCCCGCCCGACCCCCCCGCCCTCACCCCGCCAGCCCTCCCCCCCGGCGGCGAACCCCCAGCCCCGCCCATCCCCCGCGAGCCTCCCCCCTCGACCTCGCCCCCTACCCTCCCCCCGTCCGACCCCCCTGCCCTCCCCACGTCGGCCCTCCCCATGGCAGCGAGCCTCCAGCCCCGCCCGTCCCCCGCGAGCCTCCCCCCGACCTCGTCGGCCCAGCACGGCCCTCCCCCGCATTCGCCGACCCCCCGCGGCCCTCCCCCGTCCTCGCCCGGCCCCACGCGGCCCTCTCCGTGGTATCGCCGGCTACCCAGCCCCTCCCCCAACGGTCGAGGAAGGAGGGGGGAGGGATAAAATTGTCATTTGAGAGTTTTTTGCAATAAAAAATAACTAGTGGAAAATTTAAGAGCATGAGATCTTTTTTTCGCTAAAATGGCCAATATAGGAAGGATTTTTTTTGTCATTTACCAATCCACAAATAATAAGTAAATGTAGACACAATTATCATCTTTAATGGATAAATTATAAGAATTACTAGAATAAAAGATGTAACTTTTCATATAAGGCTTTAGAAAAATAATTAAATTTTTTATTATTTCTTCCATTTGTAAAAATTCGATTGCGGAACTCGAACGACCCTTGTGGTTACTGGAAAGAGGCATAAGGCCATGACTGGATAACGAAAGATCAATGGATCGATCGAGTCATGGAGGCGTATTATTCCTTTCATTTATAAAAATGATAAAAGTTAGAGACAGTGATGCCAAAAGGCATGCAATGCAGTGTGCATAAAGTCTCGTGGGTGGCAGAAGATCGGTTAATCGAGCCATGTGAGCGTATTATTCCTTTCATTTATGAAAATTGTGAAAGTTAGGGACAGTGGGCCTAAAAGGCATGCAATGCAGCATGCATAAAGTCCCGTGAGTGTCGTTGAACATCTAAAAAAAAAAAATTCTATTTTGTATAGATATTAAAAACTACATTACAGTTTTGTGTGATTTTAGAAATCTCTTGTAATTGAGGTGTTGCTCCTATGTGATGCTGATTTTGGAAATATTTCCCAAAGAAAAAGAAATTAATGCAGTAGTATGAGTATACACACGAGACGAGAAATTGGAAGTTCTCACATAGGACACTCACGAGATGAGAACTTGGGATGGTTGAATGAGACTCTGTTTTGACTTCTCAGTTAGAGTCCCGATTCGTGGGGACCACAAGGAACAGTGGCTTTCGAAATAAAATTTACGTAAAAGCCCCTCCATGAAGCAAACTGACGAGTCTATCCTAAATCTATTTGCGTGTATTTTTGGACGAAGACCTAGGGATATTTTCGTCATAGGGAAAGGACGAACACTCCGGTGGTCCATCGGATATCACGGACCGCGAGATCTAGAGGCCAGCGAAATCCACCACAAAAAATCTAATGCTCCTTCATTGCTCTACCAATTTTGCCCCACTTTTATTTGTTTCTATTCATTTTTTTTTTCCATAATAAAGACCTCAATATGACAAAAATTGCCAAAAAGAAGAATAAGTTTCCATTTCTACTTATTTTTTAAAATAACATTCCTAATTAATGCCAACATTTACAAAATTAAAATTTTTTTGGTGCTGGAAGGATGGCTTGACCACGATAATCATATCATTATGGAGGTCCTTATTGGGTCCAGTCTAAATTTTGTAACAGCATATTTATGGGATCCAAATCTGGTCAAATATTTGTTCGTTCTTAGCATTCGTTAGACGAATGTTGGTTATCGTGGGTTGGCCTAAGTTTTCGTTACGGTCAAGTTTCATTATCAGTATCGATGTGGGAGATGTCCGATATACCAACAATCCTTACTTGGAGTCCAATCTCTCAAAAAAAAGTTCTTCTGAAAAGCATTATTGCATAGAAGACTGAGTTTTTTCGGTAAGGATATAAAATGGTATATATTTCATTTGTATATAGATTTTAAAATAAATGAAATTTTCTTTTACTTATTTAACAAATGTGGCAGAAGATATTATAGGAAAAATTTATGAAATGTCCAAAAATTATAAAAGTTTTATGTAAAATCCACCACAAAATAACGTTTCATCGCGTGTCCAGAATTAGCGAAAAATATATAAAGCGGGTTCCGAATGACCTTTTTGACCTTCTAATTAATTCAAAATACCCCCGAACCCTAATATTAAAAAAAATGGTTTCGATTCTTCCTCTTCTTCCATACGTCGCTCTGTTCTCAAACCTAGCTCATTCTCCTTCAAAATCTTCAAATCTTCCTCTCCATTCGCAATCTTCACACTATGTCGGCATCCGCGGCAGAATTATCATCGGCAGCATCACCAATTAAAGAAGATGCACCAGTTGCAGAAAATCCAAAAGGAAAAGACGGAGAACAACGAAAACCATATTATAAGAAAATTGCATATAAGAAAAAAGGAAACGATGCTAAGCAAAAAGAAGTGCAAGAAGAAGTGCAAACAGAAGGTATAACTTTGAGTTTATGTTCGCAAATTCTGTATATATTACACAAAGAATGACATTCTCCGTCTTAAAACGCATTTGAATGTTCATTCTCCCTGTCAAATTACACTGGGAATGCCATTCTTCGTGTAATTTAAATCAATAATATCATTCTCCGTTTAATTTAATGAAGAATGACATTCTCAAGGTTAAAACACATAAGAATGCTATTCTTCGTGTTAATTTAAACGAAAAATAACATTCTCTATGTAATTTGAAACGGAGAATTCTATTCTCCGTGTTAAATTATATACGGAGAATGGCATTACAAGTGTTAAAACGAATGAGAATGCTATTCTTCGTGTTTTTATAAACGGAGAATGTCATTCTCCGTTTTGAATTACACAGAGAATAGCATTTCCAGTGTTAAAATGAATGAGAATGCCGTTCTCCGTGTAATTTAACACGGAGAATGGTCATTCTCCGTTTTGAATTACACGGAGAATAGCATTCTCAATGTAAAACATATGAGAATGTTCATTCTCCGTTTAATTTAAAACGGAGAATGGCATTCTCAGTGTTAAAACATATGAGAATGTTCATTCTTCTTGTTAATTTAAACGGATAATGACATTCTCTGTGTAATTTAAAACGGAGAATGCTATTCTCCGTGTTAAATTACACGGAGAATGTCATTCCAGTGTTATAACGAATGAGAATGCTATTCTCCGTTTAATTTGTAACAGAGAATTCTATTCTCCGTGTTAATCTAGCACGGAGAATGACATTACAAGAGTTAAAACGAATGAGAATGCTATACACCGTGTTTTTATAAACGGAGAATGCTATTCTCCGTATTGAATTACACGGGAAATAGCATTCCTAGTGTTAAAACGATTGAGAATGACATTCTCCGTGTAATTTGAAACGAAGAATGTTATTCTCCGTGTTAAATTAAACGGAGAATATCATTACCAGTGTCAAAACGAATGAGAATGCTATTCTTCGTTTAATTTGAAACAGAGAATTCTATTCTTCGTGTTAATCAAGCACGGAGAATGGCATTACAAGTGTTAAAACGAATGAGAATGCTACTCTTTTTTTTATAAACGGAGAATGTTATTCTCCGTTTACACGGAGAATAGCATTTCCAGTGTTAAAATGATTGAGAATGCTATTCTCTGTTTAATTTGAAACAGAGAATGACAATTTTTGTTTAATTTGAAACGAAGAATAGCATTCCCAGTGTTAAAACACATGAGAATGTTCATTCTTCTTGTTAATTTAAACGGAGAATGACATTCTTCGTATAATTTGAAACGGAGAATGCTATTCTCCGTATTAAATTAAACGGAGAATGTCATTTCCAGTGTTAAAACGAATGAGAAAGCTATTCTCCGTTTAATTTGAAACGGAGAATGACATTACAAGTATTAAAACGAATGAGAATGTCATTCTCCATTTTGAATTACACGGAGAATAGCATTTCCAGTATTACGATTGAGAATGCTATTTTTCGTTTAATTTGAAACGAAGAATGACATTCTCTTTATTATTTGAAACGGAGAATAGCATTCCCAGTGTTAAATCACATTAGAATGTTCATTCTCCTTTTTAATTTAAACGAAGAATGACATTCTCCGTGTAATTTGAAACGGTTCTCCGTGTAATTTGAAACGGAGAATGCTATTCTCCGTGTTAAATTACACGGAGAATGTCATTTCCAGTGTTATAATGAATGTGAATGCTATTCTCCGTTTAATTTGAAACAGAGAATTCTATTCTTCGTGTTAATCTAGCACGGAGAATGACATTACAAGTGTTAAAACGAATGAGAATGCTATTCACCGTTTTTCTATAAACGGAGAATGCTATTCTCCGTGTTGAATTACTCGGAGAATATCATTCCCAGTGTAAAACACATGAGAATGTTCATTCTCCGTTTAATTTGAAACGGAAAATATCATTCTCCGTTTATTTTAACACGGAGAATAGCATTTCCAGTATTAAAACACATGAGAATGTTCATTCTCCTTGTTAATTTAAACGGAGAATGACATTCTCCTTGTTAAAATGAATGAGAATGTGATTCTCCGTGTTAATCTAAAACGGAGAATGTCTTTCTCCGTGTTAAAACAAATGAGAATGCTATTCTCCGTGTAATATGAAACGGAGAATTCCATTCTCCGTTTTAATCTATCACGAAGAATGGAATTTCCAGTGTTAAAACGAATGAGAATTCCATTCTCCGTGTTAATTTAAACGGAGAATGACCATTCTCCGTGTTAATTTAAACGGAGAATGACCATTCTCCGTTTATTTTTACATGGAGAATGCCATTGCCAGAGTTAAAACGAATGAGAATGCTATTCTCCGTTTAATTTGAAACGGAAAATGCTATTTTCTGTTTAATTTAACATGGAGAATGACATTCTCAGTGTTAAAACGAATGAGAATGCCATTCTCCGTCTAAATTTATACGGAGAATTCCATTCTCCGTGTTAAAGTATATGGAGAATGAATTCTCTGTGTTAGTATGACTGAGAATGCTATTCTCCGTGTTTTTATAAATAGAAAATGTTATTCTTCGTGTTAAATTACACGGGAGAATGACATTCCCAGACTTAAAACGAATGAGAATGCTATTCTCTGTGTTAATTTACACGGAGAATCTCATTCTCCGTCTTGAGTTACACGGAGAATGACATTTCCAGTGTAAAAACGAATGAGAATGCTATTCTCCGTGTTCTTTTACACGGAGAATGTTCATTCTCCGTTTAGTAGAAAATGGAGAATGACATTCTCCGTGTTAAATTACACAAAGAATGTCATTTCCAGTGTTAAAACCCATAAGAATGACCATTCTCCGTGTTAATTAACACAGAGAATGATCATTCTCCGTGTCAAATTGACGGAGAATGACTATTCTCTGTTTTATATCGACGGAGAACAGTTGACAGAAAACTTTTTTTTTGTTTTGTAGAAAAAAAATCTGTCAAGAATAAGTAATCAAGACTTTTCCGTTCTACTTTCAAGCTAATGCTAAATCTTATGGAGGAGGTCAATATAGATGGTGGCCGTTTACCTGAGCCAGTTATTGATTCCTTAAAGAATACCAGTTTCTGGAATTTTGTCGAGATTTTCTACCAGAAAAGAGTCCACGTCTCCGAATTGGCCAAGGTAACGGAAGGGCTTGAGAATTTAATTTCAACTTACAAAGAAGAAGAAGATGGCGTCGTGTAATTTGAATTGAGCATCACTGTTAAAATCGTGCCAAGTGTCGACGATATAGCAGTCATCTTCGGTCTACAACTGAAGGAAGAAAGCGATAATGATGTTATTTACAAAAAATTGATCATGGAAAAACAGAAGCAGCCCCCACCACCAGACTCTTTCAGCCTGTGTAGAGATCATTTTACAAGATTGCTGACTAATTCCAAGGGCGCACAGTCGAAAGTCTCTAATAAGGAAGTCAGAGAGAAGTTCCTTGAATTGTTGCATCGGCTTCGTCGCGGAGATAAAGTTGTTAATCCAGATGATTTGGCCAAGATATTAATCTTCAACTTGTGCCAAACTGCATTCTTTGCAAAGACTGATGGTACAGATTTGCCATACAAATTCTTCGCCTTGGTAGACAGTGTGGACGTCATCAACAGTATATGCTGGCCAAGGTTAATCCTGGCATATGTAATGGATAGCATAAAGAGGACTACAAGCAAAACTGAACGGGGAGATTACTCAATTGCTTACTCCAAAATGGAATGTTGCACAATATACTTCCTCTATTGGTTTGCAGAACATAGTACATTTGTGAAAAGGAAGTTCGACCCAATTCCTGATTACCCAAGATTTTTCACATGGAATGGGTACGAAATCTCAAACTTCCTCAGGCTCGATTATCACAGCGACTTGAAATCGATGATAATATTCAAAGATCTGGTTATATCTGTTGGAGAAGAAGAAGGGCACTGTAACGCCCCAGTCCCAAAATACGTAGGACCAAGTACGTAGACATGCCAGCTGTATTCATACGAAGTACGTAGGTCTCGTATGAATACATAAGCTGTAAAATACAGTAATCCAAGACAAACTAAATCTCATCCATAATGAAAAGAATAATAATATAAAAATCAACTTGAATATTTATGGTACAATCGTTGGGCGGAGACAAAGTCCACTACCAACTATCTCAATGAAAGAAATGTACATGAATTGAAAAATGGCGAGACGAACCAAGCGCAATTATCTTCGAAGGAATGGAGAAGACCACGGCCTTGGCTAGGATACCTGCGGAAAACATGAACACACACCTGAAAAAAAACCAGGTCCTCAGACGGACGTAGCAAGATACAGGAAGAACAAGCTAATATGAACTGTCAAAATAATAAAATAATATATAAAAGACTATCCTAGACACAAATATGCAAAAGGAGATTCTAACCACCTAATGTGCAATTTAGAGGACAACTTTCATGCGCATGGGTGGGATTTTTGGCTATAAGTACGTAACTGGCATCCAGTGATCCGTATCCGGCTGTAACGTCCAAAACGTCAGAGGGTATCTGCAAATATATCGCCATAGTTCATTTCGAAAACTATGGGTTACCTGTTTGGCTTCCCATACGCATTAGCGACTGTCCTCCCCCAATATTTCCCACACTGTTCAAGTCATGTCCATGGCTCGTCCAGTTGTGTAACTACTTGAGTCTCTAAACCCTAGTCATAGCAGTTACGAATTTCTACCGTCGCACGACTTTAGAGATAGCTAGTCCATAAATCGTGCCCCTAGCAACATGTCTCAACCGTGTAGTGTGAGTGTCACAGCCAAAGGAAATATAAGGATATCCTCCAACAAGAAGGTAGTCCGCTAACACTAAGTCATCATGCATAAAATAAAATAACGACTAATAAAGTCGCTTGCACCCAAGTGTGGCTTGGACGCGCAGTTTATAACAAAGGAAACTAACAATATGAACAAAATAAATAATACAGAAAATAAATAATTGACAATTAATTAGTAAGGTATACTTGCCTGGTAGGACGCCTGGTGAGCTGCCTGGTGTGGTACAATAAAGGTGGCACAAGGTCGACTTCGGTGTTTACAACTACGCAAGATGACCTCTCGAATTGATTTAAAGTTGATTGGCGTGATATGATCATATCGGCACAGAATTAGTCCTAGACGTCAAAACTATGCAAGATAATTTCGGATGATGGTACGGACCGTGTCATTAAGTCCGGAATAGTCAAATTAGCAAGGGACGATATAAGGTAGTTCAGAATTCGAAAGAAGATGTAAATATGGCTAGCCACGAATAAGAAGAGAGATGTATATATAAATATATAGCTATTTTGGGAAACATATATTATATTGAAAACTATATTTTATTAGTCAAACTATTTTGGATAAATACTTTAATAATCTAAAAATGTCTTTTGAAACCTTAATTTTATAATATTATAGTTTTAGGTCAAAAGTCATATTAAAAATACCTCAAAAATACAATAATATATTATAGGCTTCATAATCTAGTTTGAAATGAAGGTCACTATACTTTCATTACAAAATAATTTCTAGAAAATTATTTAATATACATATTTATTAAAAATAATTATAGTTAATAACTGGTGATAATAAAATACTAACAAAATAAATGATAATAATAACCTAACATTAAAATAACCATTTTCTATTCCTTATCTTGGTCACTGATGATAATAATGATATTAGCAAAATGTCTAATGTTTGCAAAGAAAAACAAGATTCAAAATAAATAAAAATATCAATATAATAATAATAATAATAATAATAATAATAATAATAATAATAATAATAATAATAATAATAGTAATAATAATAATAATGAGGGTAACAGATGCTAAAAGAAACAATGATACAAAAAAAGCAGAACCAAAAGAACCCAAAAAAAAAGCAAATCAAACAGCAACATTAGCTCTCTCCCTTCCAAAAAAAAAAAAGAATGAAAGTAAGAAAGGAAGAGAGAGAGTTGAAGAGAGTCAAGAGAGAGATGATGGAGAGGCTGAGAAAGAGCGGAGAGAAAGAGGGAGGAAGAGAGCTGGAGAGCGGGAAAGAGAGGCGGTGTCTCGCAGGGCGCGAGGGTCTCCGGCTTAGGCGCCGGGCGGAGGAGAAGAGGGAAGGCGGGGCACGGAAGATCGGGAACGGGGCTGACGCTGGTCTGCGGCGGTGGAGAATGACGGTTCCGGCCGGAAGACACGCGTGGGCTGGCCATGGCGCCGACGCGTCAGGCGCGGGGTCCCGCCGTAGGGTTTCGCGACGGGGGCGGGGAGCTCGCCACAGGCGGCGTCGCATGGTTTCATGCACGGTGCTGGAGGTTCTCAGCGGGATCCTTGGAGGCCGCGCAAGCGGTGGATCGAGAGCCGAGGGAGGCGGCTCGTCGGTTGCTGCAGCGGTGGAGCTGCGGCTGGTCGCCGGAGGCAGCACGAAGATGGGTTCTGGAGCGGCGCTCCGATCTCCGGCCGGCGGGAACGGGTCGGTCGCGGCGGAGGATGGAAGGTGAGGGTTTTGTCCACATTTTCTTTTATTTTCTGGGGTTTGTCGGGGTCGGGTTTTCGGTGGGGTTGGCGGTGGTGACGGGATCAGAAATTAGGTGATGGCGGTGGTGATTCCCAGGGGGCGGGTCAACGGAGAAGGTGGCAGATGGTGGTGGCCGGACGGTTGTGTCCATGGCTGTGGTCGGGAAGGTGTAGGGGTTTCTGGTTGCGACTGATGGTCAAGGTGGAGGTCGGTGGCAGAGGTAACGATGACGGGTGGTCGAACGGGGACATGGGGGCTACGGCAGAGGCGAGCCGGGTTTCAGTCGGTGGCCGGGCTGGGTGATGGCGTATGCGGGGCTCGGGTGGCCGGGATAGTAGGAGACGATGATGACGAAAAGGGGAGTCGAGTCGGGGTGAGGGTTACGTCGTATCGGGTGTGTTCGATACGATGGGGATAGAGGTTCGGATCTGTCGGACCTGGGGGAACAATGTATTTGTACCATATAGAATATAGTGGATGGGAAAGGAGGACACCGACACGATGCACGATTTGTGGTGGAAATTTCGTAGATGGTTGGAATTTATGGAGGAGTACCTGCCTATTTGTAGGATGTGGGAATTCCCAGTTGGATAAGGATTATAATTGATTTAAAACCCCAGTTGATAAATGCCATATTAATTTAAATTAATACAAAACTAATATAGCCAAATACAATTTGATCTGAATCCATATCTAGATAATTCATATCTATAAGTTTAAACTAAATTAAAATTCATATCAAATTTAATTTAATTTACTACAAATGATCAAAACATTAAATTTATAAATTTCAAATTATCTTTATAATAAATAACAATAATAATTAATTTCGAAATTACTATAATTATTAAATATTAACAGGAAGAAATTTCAAAATAGCTTTTTATTTAAATTAAGGTAAAATAATTTCAAAAATTTACTATATATAAATGAACAAAATTTCATTAAATGGCATATAAAATTTTACATAAAATAACTTTTCTGAATTAGTACTTATAAAAAATAATCTTTTAAAAATAACTCCGGTATTATATTTTTTTCGTGCTCAAACACGATGAAATATTTACCTTATATAAAAATACTTTATATAAGAAAATCTATACTATAAAACTTTGTATATAAAAATATGCTAACCATATACGTACTCGCACGCAAATAGCATTCAAATAAATATTTATTTTCAAACTTTCTAACCGTATTTGTATAATAAATGAAATAACTTTTATGAGAAAATAAAACCTATGTTTTTGGCAAGGAATTGCTATGACACTAAACATAAGTATTTTGAACCAAAATTTTTATTCGCTATTTAAGAGTTTATAATAAAACGAATTTAGAAGAAATTAAAATATTTCGTATCTACGTATTCGTACTTGTCGCATAATACCAAGATCAATACTGAAAAATAAAATTTCAAAATCGTAGTGAAAATTTAGGGGTTTTACATCTTACCCAACTTACAAGAATTTTGTCCTCAAAATTAAAAATAAGTAGGGGTTGAGAGGGTACAAGGGTATATCAATGAGGAACAATCAAATCACGACGTTCACAACATGCATTAGAAAATCGCGACTTCGATAACTACGGAAATAAATCACGAATTTAATTTAGGGGGTGAATGATGGTCGCGACAATGAATCTAGGGTCAAGGGAAAGGACGAGTAACTCGAGATGGGGATATAGTCCCATCGGTTGGTCGGTGGCTAACTATTTTGGCAATAGTTGGGGATAACTAAAGGTGATACCTTGGGTTTATCTACTAGGTACGAGTCTTCGTCTAAATAAGTGAAAGATGAGAACCAATATGAGTCCAAAGAAGTTTTTGAATGCCAATATGTGGTTCAACGGCGATGGAGTAATTCAAAAAGAATTGCCAAGGCTGTCGCGGATGGGACCTTAGAGGACAAGTTTAACTATGTCCCCATCCACGTATAACGATAGATAAAAGCAAACCAAAGTGCATTAGGTTGATCAGACCATCATGCATCGGTTCTGAGTAGACAATATGTTAGTGGGTGCGCACCCAATAAAACATGTCATGATCAAGCTCGATAAGGGAATAAGCTTGCAAAACTTAAGCTGAACTAGCAGCATAGGATAGTCAAAAATAGTAAAAATATAGGCACGATTAATATTGAAAGAAGTGGAACTAGTTCAAACTTCTTAAGAACCTAGTAATGTCTTATGTTGGTGCCTATACAGTCGTCCTACTGTCTACTTGCTTAAGACTTGGTTAAGGTCACAAGGAGGGTTAGGTCGTAAGTCATTCTACCCAACTTACAAGAGTTAAACTAGTAGGGTGATAGGACAATGGGTCATATTCATCTAGTATGGTTATCTTATTAATCTCTATCAAGCACGAAAGAAGGGCACGAATCACGATAGAAGGGATCAAGCAAGATGCAACTCGAGGAGAAGGCGGTCAAGTATGTGGATGAGATCCTAGACTCTAATCCTATACGCAGGCTTGCTTGGTACGGTAAAGTAACCAAACAACTTATCTTGACCTGCATGGGCCACCACAAAAACATGTAACGCCCCAGTCCCAAAATACGTAGGACCAAGTACGTAGACATGCCAGCTGTATTCATACGAAGTACGTAGGTCTCGTATGAATACATAAGCTATAAAATACAGTAATCCAAGACAAACTAAATCTCATCCACAATGAAAAGAATAATAATATAAAAATCAACTTGAATATTTATGGTATAATCGTTGGGCGGAGACAAAGTCCACTACCAACTATCTCAATGAAAGAAATGTACATGAATCGAAAAATGGCGAGACGAACCAAGCGCAATTGTCTTCGAAGGAATGGAGAAGACCACGGTCTTGGCTAGGATACCTGCGGAAAACATGAACACACACCTGGGGAAAAACCAGGTCCTCAGACGGACGTAGCAAGATACAGGAAGAACAAGCTAATATGAACTGTCAAAATAATAAAATAATATATAAAAGACTATCCTAGACACAAATATATAAAAGGAGATTCTAACCGCCTAATGTGCAATTTAGAGGACAACTTTCATGCGCATGGGTGGGATTTTTGGCTATAAGTACGTAACTGGCATCCAGTGATCCGTATCCGGCCGTAACGTCCAATACGTCAGAGGGTATCTGCAAATATATCGCCATAGTTCCTTTCGAAAACTATGGGCTACCTGTTTGGCTTTCCATACGCACTAGCGACTGTCCTCCCCCAATATTTCCCACACTGTTCAAGTCATGTCCATGGCTCGTCCAGTTGTGTAACTGCTTGAGTCTCTAAACCCTAGTCATAGCAGTTACGAATTTCTACCGTCGCACGACTTTAGAGATAGCTAGTCCATAAATCGTGCCCCTAGCAACATGTCTCAACCGTGTAGTGTGAGTGTCACAGCCAAAGGAAATATAAGGATATCCCCCAACAAGAAGGTAGTCCGCTAACACTAAGTCTTCATGCATAAAATAAAATAACGACTAATAAAGTCGCTTGCACCCAAGTATGGCTTGGACGCGCAGTTTATAACAAAAGAAACTAACAATATGAACAAAATAAATAAAGCAAAAAATAAATAATTTACAGTTAATTAGCAAGGTATACTTGCCTGGTAGGACGCCTGATGAGCTGCCTGGTGTGGTACAATAAAGGTGGCACAAGGTCGACTTCGGTGTTTACAACTACGCAAGATGACCTCTCGAATTGATTTAAAGTTGATTGGCGTGATATGATCATATCGGCACAGAATTAGTCCTAGACGTCAAAACTATGCAAGATAATTTCGGATGATGGTACGGACCGTGTCATTAAGTCCGGAATAGTCAAATTAGCAAGGGACGATATAAGGTAGTTCAGAATTCGGAAGAAGATGTAAATATGGCTAGCCACGAATAAGAAGAGAGATGTATATATAAATATATAGCTATTTTGGGAAACATATATTATATTGAAAACTATATTTTATTAGTCAAACTATTTTGGATAAATACTTTAATAATCTAAAAATGTCTTTTGAAACCTTAATTTTATAATATTATAGTTTTAGGTCAAAAGTCATATTAAAAATACCTCAAAAATACAATAATATATTATAGGCTTCATAATCTAGTTTGAAATGAAGGTCACTATACTTTCGTTACAAAATAATTTCTAGAAAATTATTTAATATACATATTTACTAAAAATAATTATAGTTAATAACTGGTGATAATAATAATACTAACAAAATAACTGATAATAATAACCTAACATTAAAAATAACCATTTTCTATTCCTTATCTTGGTCACTGATGATAATAATGATATTAGCAAAATGTCTAATGTTTGCAAAGAAAAACAAGATTCAAAATAAATAAAAATATCAATATAATAATAATAATAATAATAATAATAATAATAGTAATAATAATAATGAGGGTAACAGATGCTAAAAGAAACAATGATACAAAAAAAAGCAGAACCAAAAGAACAAAAAAAAAGCAAATCAAACAGCTACATTAGCTGTCTCTCCCTACCAAAAAAAACAAAGAATGAAAGTAAGAAAGGAAGAGAGAGAGTTGAAGAGAGTCAAGAGAGAGATGATGGAGAGGCTGAGAAAGAGCGGAGAGAAAGAGGGAGGAAGAGAGCTGGAGAGCGGGAAAGAGAGGCGGTGTCTCGCCGGGCGCGAGGGTCTCCGGCTTAGGCGCTGGGCGGAGGAGAAGAGGGAAGGCGGGGCATGGAAGATCGGGAACAGGGCTGACGCTGGTCTGCGGCGGCGGAGAATGAGGGTTCCGGCCGGAAGACACGCGTGGGCTGGCCATGGCGCCGACGCGTCAGGCGCGGGGTCCCGCCGTAGGGTTTCGCGACGGGGGCGGGGAGCTCGCCACAGGCGGCGCCGCATGGTTTCATGCGTGGTGCTGGAGGTTCTCAGCGGGATCCTTGGAGGCCGCGCAAGCGGTGGATCGAGAGCCGAGGGAGGCGGCTCGTCGGTTGCTGCAGCGGTGGAGCTGCGACGGGTCGCCGGAGGCAGCACGGAGATGGGTTCTGGAGCGGCGCTCCGATCTCCGGCCGGCGGGAACGGGTCGGTCGCGGCGGAGGATGGAAGGTGAGGGTTTTGCCCACTTTTTCTTTATTTTCTGGGGTTTGCCGGGGTCGGGTTTTCGGTGGGGTTGGCGGTGGTGACGGGATCGAAAATCCGGTGATGGCGGTGGTGATTCCCTGGGGGCGGGTCAACGGAGAAGGTGGCGGATGGTGGTGGCCGGACGGTTGTGTCCATGGCTGTGGTCGGGAAGGTGTAGGGGTTTCTGGTTGCGGCTGATGGTGAAGTTGGAGGTCGGTGGCAGAGGTGACGATGACGGGTGGTCGAACAGGGACAGGGGGGCTACGGCAGAGGCGAGCCAGGTTTCAGTCGGTGGCCGGGCTGGGTGATGGCGTATGCGGGGCTCGGGTGGCCGGGATAGTAGGAGACGATGATGACGAAGAGGGGAGTCGAGTCGGGGTGAGGGTTACGTCGTATCGGGTGTGTCCGATACGATGGGGACAGAGGTTCGGATCTGTCGGACCTGGAGGAACAATGTATTTGTACCATATAGAATATAGTGGATGGGAAAGGAGGACACCGACACGATGCACGATTTGTGGTGGAAATTTCGTGGATGGTTAGAATTTATGGAGGAGTACCTGCCTATTTATAGGATGTGGGAATTCCCAGTTGGATAAGGATTATAATTGATTTAAAACCCCAGTTGATAAATGCCATATTAATTTAAATTAATACAAAACTAATATAGCCAAATGCAATTCGATCTGAATCCATATCTAGATAATTCATATCTATAAGTTTAAACTAAATTAAAATTCATATCAAATTTATTTTAATTTACTACAAATGATCAAAACATTAAATCCATAAATTTCAAATTATCTTTATAATAAATAACAATAATAATTAATTTCGAAATTACTATAATTATTAAATATTAATAGGAAGAAATTTCAAAATAGCTTTTTGTTTAAATTAAGGTAAAATAATTTCGAAAATTTACTATATATAAATGAACAAAATTTCATTAAATGGCATATAAAATTTTACATAAAATAACTTTTCTGAATTATTACTTATAAAAAATAATCTTTTAAAAATAACTCCGGTATGATATTTTTTTCGTGCTCAAACACGATGAAATATTTACCTTATATAAAAATACTTTATATAAGAAAATCTATACTATAAAACTTTGTATATAAAAATATGCTAACCATATACGTACTCGCACACAAATAGCATTCAAATAAATATTTATTTTCAAACTTTCTAACCATATTTGTATAATAAATGAAATAACTTTTATGAGAAAATAAAACCTATGTTTTTGGCAAGGAATTGCTATGACACTAAACATAAGTATTTTGAACCAAAATTTTTATTCGCTATTTAAGAGTTTATAATAAAACGAATTTAGAAGAAATTAAAATATTTTGTATCTACGTATTCGTACTTGTCGCATAATACCAAGATCAATACTGAAAAATAAAATTTCAAAATCGTAGTAAAAATTTAGGGGTTTTACAGGCACAAAGAAGATGAGCCACATATACAAGAAGTTAAAAAAGAGGGAGATGAACACCAACAAACAGGTGGGGATAATTTTGTTGAACAACTGATGCCACAGCATGATGAAATGGGCGCTGTGATGGAGGATTCAATGCAGGAATTGGAGGATTTGAGAAGACATCATTCTGATATTCTTGCGCAGAATGAAGAACTCAAAGAAAAGTTAAAAGAGATGGAGGCACAAGAAGCGCAGTTACGTGCAGCCAACCTTGAGAACGAAAAACTCAAAAAAAAACTGAAAAAGCTCGAGGCACAAGAAGCGCAACAACGTGCAGCCAACGTTGTGATGAAGGGCTCTGTGCATGAATTGGAGGATTTGAGAAATCAGAATTCTGTTATTATTGCTGATAAGGCACGGCTCATCGACAATGTTAAAGAGCTACAGACACAAGGTAAAATCTTTTCTATTTCAAATTTCTGATTTGTAATCTTCCGTGTTATAGTTCAGGAGAATGGCCATTCTCCGTGTATAAAAACACGGAGAATGACATTCTCCGTGTTATTTGAAACAGAGAATGGCCATTCTCTATCATTTTGACACTGGAAAGGTTATTATCCGTGTAAATTAAAACGGAGAATGCTATTCTCCGTGTTAAATTACACGGAGAATGAAATTCCAAGTGTCAAAATGCATGAGTATGACCATTCTCTGTGTACTATAACACGGAGAATGTCATTCTCCGTGTAACTAACATGGAGAATGACATTCTCCATATAACTATCACGGAGAATGGTCATTCTAGTGTTAAAACGCATGTGTATGACCATTCTCCGTGTAAATTAACACGGAGAATTCCATTCTCCGTCTTAAGTTACATGGAGAATGGTCATTCTCCGTGTTAAATTACACGAAAAAAGGTCTTGCCCAGTGTTAAAACGTATGGGGATGACCATTTTTCGTGTTAAATTACATGGAGATTGATCTTTTTTCCCTCTTTTTTTATTGACATTTTCCCTTTCATTGATTTTCTTTTATATCAGTGCAAATAACAGAGCACCTCAAAGAAGCAAATAAAAGGCTCGTTAAGGAGAAAAGCGAGCTTCAAGGAAAATTTGAATTTTTCAATAAAGAATCCATTGAAAATGATTCAAAAATTGCAGATCTTCAAGCCATAATTGCAGTATTGCAGCTTAAAGAGCCTCAACAAGCTGCTGAACAACAACCTGCTGAACTTCATGATCCAGCAGTAACCAAAAAATGAGGAAGATAGCAGCAAAAGAGGTTGCCAAAACCATCATCTGTATTAGCCGATGATGATTTTACTCTATTGGGTAAGAAAACATTAATGGAGGCTAATAAAAAGCGGAAGATTAATGCTGATCCGAAAGAAAAAACTCAGCCCATAACGAAAGGAAAGAATAAGAAGGCTGATGCAAAAGCCGAAGAAGATGACAAGATTGCTCAACTAATAAAGAATGGTGATATGCTAAAGGCATGCAGGGACCTAAGACTTTGGAATGATGCAGATGAAGAGCTGCATAAGCTTTACAAGAAAATCGTATTCCCAAATAAGAACACTCCACAATATGTATTCTGAACTCTCTTTTTTTTTAGTCTTTTTTCATAATTGTTTCTGAATTTTTTTTTGTTAATTTAATCTAAAATAAATTTATGTACAATAATGTTGTATACGTGGCTAGCAAAGATCGATATGGAGTTACTATCATCATGACAGCAATAAACTTACAAGACATCTTCGATTATCAAGACATTGAAGCTGGAATACTCAATGTATTGATAAGCAAGATGAAACAAATTCAAGACAGGAATAGAAGGGGTGAACAATCAAGTTCACAGGAGGTGCAATATAAGTGGGCTGCATTTATGATGCCCCACACATTGGTAAGAATAATAAAAAAGAAAAATCCCTATTCATGTGTACACCGATGAAAGTAACTCATGATATTGTATTTTGTTTTTGACAAACAGTCCATCATTCAACAAGCTCATGAAAAAGACGCAACCGACGGCGCCCTTACCAATTTCAAAACAGATGTAGAAAACTTCATCTTGGATTTACATGAAGACATAGAGTGGATATTCATTCCACTGTTTAATCAATCCAGCAAACACTACACGCTGCTCACATTCAACTTGAGCTCCTACGTGTGCGCACACTACAACTCCTTGGTGCCCAACACGTACGACAAGGGCAAGGAAGATGCAGAATACGTGAGGACGGTCTTGGAGCCTATTGTCAGGAGAAAAGTTGAGAAGATGAGAAGAAGTTGCAAGGCTATGGTGGAGTACGATAGCACACATACGATTTTTTATACAAACTGTCCACAACAGAAAGTACCCAACTGCCTCTTGTACACGGCATACTTTATGAAGTGCTTGATGAATTCTCCCTTCACAGTACCAACAAAAGGAAATGATGATGAAATTCACAAGAAAATTACAATGGTTAGGTTGAAATAGGCTAAGAGGTTGCTTCAAAGTAAAAATGTATCAGCTGAAACCATTATGAAAGTTATATCATAAATGGGCTAATAACTTCATTTTATTGTTATATTTGACTTTTATTCTACTGTGTATGCGTCTTTTGTTATATCTTCTGTCTTTTACACCGTTCTATATATATTATTTTTGAATGGGCGTATGCGTCTTTTGTTACATCTTTTCTGTCTTTTACATTGTTCTATATATCATTTTTGAATGGTCAGTCCCAATGTTAATTTGAAACGGAGAATAACCATTCTCCGTGTTAAATTACACGGAGAATACCATTCCTAGTGTTAAAACGAATGAGAATGCTATTCTCCGTGTTAATTTACACGGATAATTCCATTCTCCGTTTATAAAAACACGGAAAATGCTATTCTCCGTGTTAAATTAAACGGAGAATGACATTCTCAGTGTTAAAATGAATGAGAATAAAATTCTCCGTGTTAATCTAAAATAGAGAATGCCATTCTCAGTGTTAAAACGAATGAGAATGCTATTCTCCGTGTCTTTAGAAACGGAGAATGTCATTCTCCGTGTTAATCTAATACGGAGAATGAAATTCTCCGTATTAGAACGCATGAGAATGTTCATTCTCCGTGTAATTTAAAATAGGGAATGTCATTTTCTGTTTATGAAAACACGGAGAATGCCATTCTCCGTTTTATATTATACGGAGAATAGCATTCCCAGTGTTATAACGTACGAGAATGTTCATTCTTGTGTAATTTAAAACGGATAATGACATTCTCCGTGTTAATTTATGCGGAGAATGACATTCTTAGTGTTAAAACGAGTGAGAATGCTATTCTCCGTGTAAATTGAAACGGAGAATGTCATTCTCCGTCTTGAATTAAACGGAGAATGATATTCTACGTGTTAAACGCATGAGAATGCCATTCTCTGTGTAATTTTAAACGGAGAATACTATTCTTCGTGTAATTTAAAACGGAGAATGCTATTCTCCGTGTTAAATTACACGGAGAATGGCCATTCCCGATGTTAAAATGCATGAAATGACTATTCTTCGTGTTAAATTATACGAAGAATGCCATTCTCTGAATATAAAAATACGGAGAATGTCATTCTCGTTTTTTAATTCTCTTTGTTAATTTACACGGATAATGATATTCTCCGTGTTAAAATGCATAAGAATGACTATTTTCAGTGTAATTTAAAACGCATGAGAATGACCAATATCCGTTTTATATTACACGCAACGGACCTATTAAATGAGGAGTTTACGGCATGACATCCACCTGTAACAACTCTGAAATGCCACCTTCTTTATTAGGGGAAGTTGAGAAGTTTGCGGCATGAAATCAACCTGTAATGAACCTATTAAATGAGATTCATTATGCTGACTATTAGGTTCATCTGCATTTATTGACAATATATTCTATAAAAAGGGCTTTCTTGAGGAGCAAACTCCATCATCTTCATAGTATTCCCATTATGTACGACCCTGACTTAGCTTTAAGAGGAGAATGGCCTGACATCAGTTAGCTGTTGGCTGTGGATTTCTTCGTTCAAAGTAGTTATGTCCTTGTAGAAGAAACGTAGTAGTGAATCTCAAGATGCATTGGAACACCTTGTTCGAACCTGAACAATATCTTGGCAGTCCTCGTGCTTTGTCGAAAAGTTGGGGTATCATGCTATGCCCTTCTCGGTAACGGTCTAGCATTCCCTTATGCTGGCAGAGCCACAACTATGCCAGAAGAGTCACATGTTGTGCTCTGCTCATTCGGACATTCGGGGTTGCGCATACAAGAAAGGAGGAATATGCTTCGATGGAGATCAATCTTCTAGTATGTGCACCAAGAAGAATAAGGGTTGCGTTTCTGTTAAGATTAACCCCATTTTAGACTTCTTTAGGCCTTTCTGAATTTGTAATAGATGCTTTCTATAAGAACAATATGAGTCTTTGTAATAGATCCTTTGTAGAAGAACAATATAAGTCTTTCTGAATCTGAAATAGATCCTTTGTAGACATATTGATAAAAGAACTTCTTTCTATAACTTCTGTTTGAATTTTATTTTTCTCTGTCTGTATATTTTGTAACATCTGCGGTGTCTTCTATAATAAAATCACGGAGAATATGGCATTCTCAGTGTTAAAACACATGAGAATGTTTATTCTTCGTGTTAAATTACACAGAGAATATTCATTCTCCGTGTTAATCTAACACGGAGAATGATATTCTCTATTTTAATTACACTGATAATGACATTCTTCGTTTACTTAACCACGGAGAATGTCATTCTCCGTGTTGAATTAAACAGAGAATGTCATTCACAGTGTTAAAACGCATGCAAATTTTCATTCTCCATGTAAGTTAAAACGGAGAATAGCATTCCATGTGTTAAAACGAATGAGAATGCTATTCTCCATGTAATTTGAAACGGATCCATTCTCCGTGTTAATCTAACACGGAGAATGGAATTTCCAGTGTTAAAACGAATGAGAATGCTATTCTTCGTGTAATTTGAAACGGAGAGATTCTCCGTCTTGAATTACACGGAGAATAGCATTCCCTGTGTTAAAACGAATGAGAATGCTATTCTCTGTGTAATTTGAAACGATTTCATTCTCCGTGTTAATCTAACACGGATAATGGCATTCTAAGTGTTAAAATGCATGGGAATGTTCATTCTCCATGTAATTTAAAACGGAGAATGGCATTCTCCGTGTCTAACTATACGGAGAATGGAATTCCCATTGTTAGAACGAATGAGAATGCTATTCTCCGTGTAATGTAAAACAGAGAATGTCATTCTCCGTGTAAAATTACACGAAGAATTGCCGTTATGCAGTCAAAAAACTGTGAAACATTAGATATAACAGACTTCAAAATAGCACCATTGATATCAAAAATATAAGAAATGTGTTCCAAAAATAATTATATAAAAGAAATAAGGGCTGAATATGTATTAACAAGGGGTTGCTGCCCCCTCGACCCCAGTAGAAGGACGTGGAGGGAGAGGGCAAGTGGTACGATTGTGATTACCTAATTCAAGGCAATTCTGGCACCTCATATTCCTCTTCTCTTTTTCCTTGTTCTCATAGTTGCTCTTATAACGGTCCGCCTTTGGACGGCCAGGGCCTCGTTTTGGAACAGGTGGTAGAACCAAGTCAGTTGGATTATTTTTAAACTATTTTTTACAATCTGGAACTGGACGAATTGCACATGAATATAGCTTCTTTTAGAAATTTGATGTCCAATACTGCTCCACAAAATCGTAAACTGATTTGCCCGAACCAAATCTGATGCATTGGATTGCATGGCTGCATGGGAATCCATATACCTTATGTCACGACCCACACCCTTGGTAGGGGTACAAGTGCGTAACAACGCCCATCCTACTCCGTAAAATCGGCATAGAACACTGGAGGTCTGCTAGCTGACAAACAGAATATAATAACCTGTCATATCCACACGGAGTATATAATATGAAATACTGATAAATTCAATCACAATCTAGTAGGAAGAATCATGGCACAAAATCAAGATAGATATAAATCACAAAGTGCAATATCCAGCTCAACAGAGAGAAAGAGAGTCACAAAGTAATATAGTTATACAAATTCCAATATCATAAGCATAAGTAGCAAGCTGCAGACAAGGTTCAGTCCAAAATCTACTCTAACTAAACTATAGCTAGAGGCTCGTCGGGCGGAGCTAAGCCCTGCCGAACCAAGGTCTCCAAGTCTATGTCCACTACGTCCTCCGGACCGTAGTAGGTACAACAATCCTCCTCACCGTCATCTGTAATATTTTCTCAACATATACAGTCAGGATGGAACGAGCACACTCAACTAACAACAGTTCACAAGATATGACAAAAGCTACAAGACTGTAAATAGAGAGTATATACAAAAAATCATGAAATGTACATGTGAGTATCATGGCAAGGTAAGATGTAAATCTCGAGCTAGAACAAGGCAAGTAAAACTGATCATGGCATGTACAAGTGTCATCCTCAAAATCCGTGTTACGTATTTTCGTATACGTGTACATATTTCGGGTCCGTATTTTTATTAGTCATGGTTAGCTAGTCATGATTTATTTTTAGCATGTTGCATTGGCATGGTTATTTTGGCATTTCATTGGTTATGGCTTAGCTTGGTTCGGTTTAGCTTGGTTTGGTTTGCTTTTGGGTTTATCATGAACCAAAAGAAAACTCCTACCTACCACCACCATCATCATTTAAAACCCAACCCCCTTCTCTCTCATCTTTACTCTTTATTTATTTCTTCATCTTCTTCCTCTTAACTTCTCCACCTACCAAGAGAAGCTTAGACAAGTGCAACTTGCTTCATGGAGAAACTCCATTTTGTTATTCTATTGTCTTTCTCGCGAGATTCTAAGATACTTTAGAACTTGGCATTTTCCATTTTGATGGATATTTTCTTGTAGATCTAAGTTTATATTATTTTTGGTTTTCTTGGGTTTTGATCTATTAAATTTCATTATTTTCATGTTTTGATTGTTCCATGTTGTAGATAATTTGATTTTACCCAAAATAGACCTTTGAAAAGTTGGATTTCGACTTGTTTTGAGAAAGTTATGGCCAAAAGTATTTTTGGCCATTTCTATGTTCATCTGTGCTGATTTTTGGCAGGGACGATAAATAGTGCCGCATAGTGCCCAGCCGCATAAGAGTGCTGCATAGTGCCGTATAGTGTCCAGCCGCATAAGGGTGCCGCATAGTGTCCAGCCGCATAAGGGTGCTGCATAGTGCTGCATAGTGTCCAGCCGCATAAGGGTGCTGCAAAGTGTCCAGTCGCATAAGGGTGCTGTATAGTGCCACATAGTGTCCAGCCGCATAAGGGTGCTGCATAGTGTCCAGCCGCATAAGGGTGCTGCATAGTACCGCATAGCGTCCAGCCGCATAAGGGTGCTGCATAGTGTCCAGCCGCATAAGAGTGCTGCATAGTGCCGCATAGTGCCCAGCCGTATAAGAGAGTGCTGCATAGTGCCGCATAGTGTCCAGCCGCATATGGGAGTGCCGTATAGTGCTGAATAGTGCCGCATAGTGCTGAATAGTGCCGCATAGTGCCTATTTTGGCTGTTTTTGGCTATTTTAAGTCCTATTTGGCTGAATTGTGGTCAGAATTTCTCCCAACTCCCAACATGAAAGTTGTAGATCTTTTCCTTGGCTTCAAGAATATGTTATTAGTTATTTTATGCAAGTTTTTCTCATTCATGATAATGTAAGAATAGAACACGATAGTGGCCCGCTATGGCGCACTCTTGACAAGTAAACTGACATGATATATCTCGGCATGCTGTTACGACAGCTAGCCTGACATGACAAGTAGGAACGACCTGGACACCGTGGGCGATTATGTTTGTACAAATAAACTGGCACTGTCTTGCATCATGTCTAGGATGGGGATCCCTGAGTACCACGGTCAGGGGTACCCACTGTAATCGACTAAGGCTAATAAACTAGAATAATTCAGTAGTCATGAAGAAATTTTCCAGCTACAGGCAATCCCGTTATCTGGGCGCACTAAGTGGACTTGTAGCCTACCGACGAGTAGGGCATATTTCTAGCACACTGTCACGTGTTGCATCCTTCATAAACGAACATTCGACCTGGATAACCGGATGGTCTGCAGGGCTTGTGGCTGTTGGGATAATCTCATTGCATCTTGCTAGTAACTAGGCCTGTGATAACCCTAGTTAGTTAAAAGTATCAAGCCGTACTCTTGATTGGCCGTGATTGATTGGATGGAGTTTATTCCAGCTTAGTCTTATCCTGATCCTGTGCAAGATTGTGACATGACATAATTATTGATGCTTGCCTTAACAATAACGATCGGGGGTCCAGTTCTGTTCAGGCGAAGGGTTACAACCCCGGTCCTTGTTTGGTTTAAGGGTTGTAACCTGGCTCCCGGAGCAGTTCCGTGTCCTCTCTTCGTTTATTGTCTTATTTCAACCCCATGCCATGTTCGTCATATTTTACCTTACCTTAATATCATGATTATTTATACTGGCCTTAACAATAAAGATCAGGGGTCCAGTTCTGTTCAGGCGAAGGGTTACAACCCTGGTCCTTGTTTGGTTTAAGGGTTGTAACCTGGCTCACGGAGCAGTTATGTGTCCTCTCTTCGTTTATTGTCTTCACTGTACCAATAGTATTTGAGACGGGTTTCTATTCAGGTGAAGGGCTGCAACCCCGGTCCTTGTTTGGTTTAAGGGTTGTGACCTGGCTACTTGAATGGTTTCCTCGTACTCAGTTTACTGTTGTTATCTCTATTATTATCAGTTCTTTATTTATTATCTTTAATATTCTATTGTGATATGTTGGTTTTAGTTCCTAAGTAAAGCCTCCTTTGTGGTACTTGCTCTTTCTGGGGTCTGACCCAGCTGGTTTTGTATGGCCAGATATCGGAGCAGCACCAGAGGATCTACTTGTCTTCCAGCCAGATGGTGAACACTAGGCGTAACCTTGGCAACGAGTAGATTCTTTTGTTCTCCCACTTTATTGTAAAATTACTCTTTTGAGGCGTTTAGCCGACGAGCACGTGTTAGCTCGTATTGCACCTTTATTTACTGTCTGCCTACGGGCTGTAACATGATTGACAAATCCTAGGGTTGATCATGTATGACTGAAACTCTTGCTAGTTGTCATAACCTTAATTTTTTTTATTTTATTATTTTTATTTTTATGTATTTTAGTTTATTTTCAGCCTTTTAAAATTATTTTCTATATTATTTCAAAAAAATAATATAGTGTAAACAAATAAAATCAATTTTCTTTCAAAATGCCCTCATGCAAAATTTATTTTGCATTCTTACTTAGAGGATTATTTGGCACACATGCATGGTAGAGTGCCAAATGGCACTCATGCCTCATGACAAGTCCTAAGGGGTATTTTAGGTATTTCCTAAATTGTTAATATCTTTTATATAGAAAGAGAAGAGAGAATGAAAAAATTCAATCTTTACTCCTCATTTTACCAGGTAATCCTCTCTCTCCTCTCCTTTCTTCCATTCTTCCATTCTTATTCTTCTTCTTCTTTTTCCTTTCTTTTGCTGCTCCTTTTGCTGCTGCTGCCGCTTAACTGCTACTGCTTATGCCCTACTGCTGCTGCGTCTGCTGCAGCTGTCGCGGGCCGGCGCCGGCGCCGGCCAGCCGGCCGACCGCACACCCCCCTTTTTGCTTCTTCTTCTTCTTCTTCTTCTTCTTCTTTTTCTTCTTCTTCTTCTTCTTTTTCTTCTTCTCCTCTTTTTCTCCAATTCCTCTCCATTTTGATTTCAAATTCATTTCTAGGGTTCTAATTTTAACCCAATTTCATTTTGTGCCCTAGGATTCTGATTTTGGGTTTTGAAGGAACTCTCCTCTAGGAAGCACACTCTAAGAGCAAGGCAAGCTCTCTTTTCTTCCTCCTCTTGAATCTTCTCATGTTATTTATCGATTATTTCTGTTTTTGCATGATAATTATATATATATATATATATATATATATATATATATATATATATATATATATTCTGAATTTAAGTTTTTAATCTAATTATTATGATATGGGTGATGTTGATTTTAGGAATAACTTGGTAGCATGTGTTCATGAATGTGTAAACACTATTAGTATGAATTCGGACAAATGTGGGACACTTCTACATAATATTTTTTTTTACTAAATTTACGAATATATTGAAATGTGGCAATAACTTCTTTCTTAACTCTAAAATGTTTAATTAACCACCCTACAAGTCACATTATAGATAGATTGCATGTGTTATGAACTAATCCACTATTAGCATGAATTCAAGTATACTTAGGAATGCCTTAAATTAACTTTGAGATAGGATGATTGCTACTTATTATTAGCAAAATGTTCAATTCTGTCCAGAATTTTAATTTGGCTTAAAATAACCTTTTTGGTCTTGAAAACATGGTTTAACTTGATAATTTGTATACCGGTCTACTATGGTAGCTACGTGCTAACTTTACATGTCTTAAATTACTTTTCTATATTCTTGATGAGTTAAATACAATAACTAGTCAATAGTAGTTCCCTAAAATCATTTTTTATTACTAAACAAAACTCGTTATTGTTCTTGACTTGCTTAGCATTTTGATAAAGCCTTGAAAACCAAGAATAATTGCACGCTTCCTTGCTTGCTAAGGTAAGAAAGCTTTATTTTGCATAGCTTTATTTAAATGCGTGGTCCGGTGTTGAGTTGTTCCACCGAAGGGGTCGGCGTACCCGATTATATAAATTGCGTATTGCCGGTGTTGAGGGTTGCTCCACCGAAGGGGTCGGCGTGCCCATTATTATTCTTTTGTGTTTACTTGTATCGGATTGATTTCCGGGTCAGTAAATACAAAGGAGACTCTGCCGAAATTTTTGAGAATTTCCAGAGTTAGTCTTTTCCGTCAATTCAGACTCTTTAGAAACTTTTGACTCAAGTTCTAGACCATTGGAACCATCCATCTCCGACCTATATTATCGGAGGGATTCTTCGAAATCATTGTCCAATTGGATACCTTGGAATTTTACCTTGGTTCCAACATTTCTCGGACTACTTTAGTTTCGGAAAAGACGAAACTAATATTTGAATGCGACTTGACTTCTAGGACTCCCGTTTGGGAGATAGTTTCTCTGAAGTCTAAGTGTTTAGAATAGGTTGCATGGGGTTTGGGAGAGAAACCGTTGGATCACACCCGGCTGACTTCTTTGCAATATAATTTTCATTTTCGTACTCGGTGTTCGTGCGGCCGTGCGAATATCCGGGGTGAGGCTTAGCTCACTTTCTTGATCGCAATTGGACATCCAGGCCCTGAGTTTCAGCTTAGCTATCCTTTTGCACATTACCCTGAGTTTTCAACTCAGAATACTTATTAATTCATTAGATATCCAGGCCCTGAGTTCAGCTCAGCTCTCTAATGAATGGGTTCGATATTCTTGGAAAAGTCCAAGTCATACGAACTTCTTGTTATAACACATGATGCGATGACTCGACCCAGATGATTCGGAAACCACTCATGATGTTATCTTGCTTGTAATCACATCAATATGTGATAGTACAGACGGTTGGAGAATCTAAGCACCAACCCGTTTTGTACGAGCCTGATCCCGGGCAAATAGGGTTATTGTTGAAATGCTAGGCGAGTGTGTGTGATCCAGAAAGTTTCTCTAAATTGCATTTAGGTCTCGAAGGATCTTGTCGTGTCCTTGTGACATTAAATTGAGAATTACTTACCTTTTTGACTAATATCAAGGTATGAGTTTTATTTGCTCTAGATACTAAATCTTGTTCACTTGTCTTATCATTACGTATTCATACTTCTCCTTTGACTGAGGGCTTGCTCGTCGTATTGACGACCTAGTTTTGTTCACTAGGGATTGATGAAGATCAAGATGTGGATCAGGCGTACACTAAGAACGATCTCTATAAATGATGTGGAACGGATGGAATGTAGCTTCATTTTGAGAACATCTTCAATTATGTAAATTATGTGTTTGAAGACAATGAATCAAATTTGTATAATATGTGTTTGGTGAATTCTAGACCAAGTATGTTATATTTTCTGGATAAATGAATTTCGTGTCAATTGTGGAATTTCTGTGATTATGCCTTATATCTCTGCCTATCCCGGACCTTACAGGCGACAATCGCAGGGTACAATTCGGTACTCATTGTACAGTTGCGTAGCCTGGGGAGAAGTATCACGTACCTCGAGTCATCTTGAGAACTGGGGCGTGACACGTCTCTTTTGGTTGGTGGCCCATGCAGGTCTAGTCTTTAAGGATAGTGTATAGGTTAAGGAGATTGTATAGGTAGATATTAGTTATTCTAAGGACTTACTTGAACTACCCTAGGACAGAAATATTTAAATTGAAGGTTGAATTCCTAATTAAAGAATCGAGAATTTTACAAGGATTTGGGATATGAATCTTGATTAAACTTTATTTAAACATTGATGATGCATTGTTTCTTGTCATAGATTTCTAATTCGAGAATTTTTGGGTATAGGTCATGGCTCGATTTATGCCAAGCATCTATTGGGACGGGAGTGACCGAACTTTCTACGGTTATGAGCAGTTTGCCCGGAAAGCCTGGCTAGTGGTGGACGATGCAGAACTCCCAGTATTCGGAGTTTATTTCCATCGCCTGCATCCCAAGATCCGGAACATTGAAGATGGAGCAGAAGTTTATTATGAAAAGGAATTACGTTTTATTTTCTTCCTTGCGAAGGACGGTCCATCTCCCTTTACTTATGGGTATGATGGGACCATCAGCGAGTGGGAAGAGATCAGCCCCTACGATAAGATTCTGGAGATCACTTACCTGAAGCTGACGAGGGGTTAGTCAGGATAACTGGGAAATAAGATAGCTTTTTGTCTGCTGTACAACATTTTGACGGATCAACAGATTTGTATATGTATATGTAGTAAGATATGATGTGGAGGTGTAGAGGGAAATTTTTTTGTCTGTTGTATTATGTTTTGGAAATTACAACAGATGTAAATAGTTTTGTATGGAGTTTAGAGTATAGAAGTCGTAAGGACTTCCTTGTGAAGCATATTGTAATCCTGTTTTGTGAATGAATGAAATATGCTTCTTTTGGCTTAAACTATCTTAATTGCGATTGCCTTTTTATCTCCTTTAGCAATTAAGTTCTTTAAGATTCTCCTTTAAATTTTGCATTAAGAATTTCCCATCCTTAATATTTAGGAAATGTCTTCTTCACCAAATCCCGACACATTGCAAACGGAAACCACCGAGATGCGTCCGACAGACGCAATGGAAAGTTTTCAGAAAATCTTGGCAGCCAACACCCAACAAATCCAACTTTCCCAAGCTGTGTCTGCAAAGCTACTGGAAAGATTGGATGTCGCAGCTGCTCCTAAGGCTGGGACCATTTCGGATTTTAGGACGATTAAGCCCCCAGAGTTCAAGGGGACTGAAACTCCTATGGAAGCAGCACAGTGGACTAGGACCACAGAAGGGTTGCTGAAGGGCTCGAAGATCGCGCCAAAAGACATAGTGTCTCTTGTAAGGATCCAACTGAAGGATGTTGCCGATATCTGGTGGAGCTCCTTACACCCGGAAGAATCAGATGAGATTGTATCATGGAAAAAATTTAAGGAACAATTTGAAGAGAGATTTTTTCCCCAAGTGCCAAGTTGGAGCTGGAAAGGAGATTCCTACATTTGAAGCAGAATAAGACATCTGTCGATGAATACTCGACGGAATTCACAAGGCTAAGCCGGTATGCTTCAAGCATGGTGACTACGGAGAAGGCAAAGGTAGTCTGATTCATGGAAGGGTTGGACGATACGCTGAAGATGAAAGTTGCCCCCTACAGATGTCAGACTTACACAGAAGTGGTCGAAGCTACAAGAGACCAAGAAAGGATGCAAATTGATAAGATCAACTCGAAGGCTGCAGAACAAAAGCGGAGTCTAGAGACCGGCTCACCTCAAGGAAGGACCTCGGGACAAGGACAACAGAAGCGTGCCCAGCATGAGCAGAATAGAGTCACGCTATGCTGTTCTTACTGCGGGAAGTCCGGGCATACAAAAAATAACTGCAGAAGACTTCAAGGTAAGTGCCTGAAGTATGGATCCTCCAACCATCGGTTGAACCAATGTCCCTAGAACAATAGAAGATTTGTAGCATAGATTAATACCCAGGGACCAAGGGCTGCAAACCAGGGATTTCAACAAAGACTTTTCTTTCAAAGCAATGAGCCCAGGTTTAATGCTGCTGCAGCACCACAAGCACAAGGTCATGCCCCTACAGGATATCAGTAGAGACCGGCATTGGCACCATAGGCGCATCAATTCCATCAAGCTCAAAAGGCTAATCAGAATCACAACAACAGAAAGAAGAAGAATCACGGTCAAGCCTTTACGATGGATAGCAATGAAGCTGGAATTGCGGAAGATGTGGTGACAGGTACTATACTCTCTTCTTCTAGCCCTGTATCAGTATTGTTTGATTCTGGAGCTACTCATTCCTTCATATCTGCATCATTCATAACTGAGTATAATATTGAGACTCCATCCTCTAGTTAGAAAATTGAAAATCCTTACGGACAATGGGGTAGTAGAAGTGAGTCAACTTTGTAGAAACTGTCCAATCAAAATGGGAGGAGCAAGCTTCCGAACTAGACTATTAGTCTTTCCCATGGACAACTATGATATAGTATTTGGAATGGATTGGTTAATAGCAACCTCAGCAATCATTGATTGTGGACAAGGAAAAGTTCAGTTTTCCTTACCTAGTAGGAAGTTGCATGAATTTGTTAGAGCCCAGAAGGAGTTTGACAAAGAGGAGTTAGAGAGGTTTGAACTTAGGAGTCTCATGAACCAAGTAATAGAGGAATGGCCAAGGGTTGTAGATGAGTTTAAGGATGTATTTCCTGATGAATTACCCGAATTGCCACCGGATAGAGCAGTTGAATTTAGCATTGATCTAATTCCTGGAGCAGCCCCAATTGCTAAGAAGATATATCCAATGAATAAGGAGGAACTAGCAGAATTAAATAAACAAATCAAGGAATTGCTAGCTAAGGAGTTTATCAGACCTAGTGTTTTACCGTAGGGAGCGCCTGTTCTATTAGTAAAGAAAAAGGATGGGAGCCTGAGATTGGTGATAGATTATAGAGCACTGAATGAACTGACAATCAAGAACAAATATCCACTCCCTAGGATCGATGAATTATTCGACCAACTTGGAGGAGCAACTGTATTTTCCAAAATAGATCTCAGATCAGGCTATCATCAAATGAAGATTAAGAAAGAGGACATACCAAAGACTCCTTTTAGAACTAGATATGGACATTATGAGTTCCAAGTCATGCCTTTTGGATTGACAAATGCTCCTGCCATATTCATGGATTTGATGAATAGAATATTCTATCAATATTTGGTTAAATTTGTGATCGTGTTCATTGATGACATATTGATCTACTCGAAGAACGAGGAGGAGCACGAAGAACATTTGAGGATAGTACTTGAGACTCTACGACAGGAGAAGCTGTATGGGAAACTGAGTAAATGCGAGTTTTGGTTAAAAGAAATTTCTTTCTTGGGACACATAGTCAGTGGAGAAGGCATAACAGTAGATCCTAAGAAAATAGAAGTAGTCAAATCATGGCCTACTCCCAAGAATGTAGCTGAAGTTCGAAGTTTTGTTGGTTTAGCTGGATACTATAGAAGATTTGTGGAGAACTTTTCCAGAATAGTTGAGCCGCTTACTAGATTGACTCGGAAGAATAAGAAATTTGTTTGGACTGATAAATGTCAAGCGGTATTTGAGGAATTAAAGGAAAGACTTGTCACAACACCAGTACTAGCTTTACCCTCAGGATTAGAAGGTTACGAGATTTACAGTGATGCTTCTGGCAAGGGTTTGGGCTGTGTACTGATGTAGCACGGAAGGGTTATCGCTTATGCTTCGCGACAGTTGAAGATTCATGAGAGGAACAATCCAACACATGATCTGAAGTTAGCAGCTGTTGTGTTTGCACTGAAACTGTGGAGGCATTACTTGTATGGTGAATAGATCAAGATTTACACAGATCATAAAAGTTTGAAATATGTGTTCACCCAAAAGGAGCTAAATATGAGGCAACGTAGATGGCTCGAGTTGCTTAAGAATTTTGATATGGAGTTGGAGTATCATCCAGGCAAGGCGAACAAAGTGGCAGATGCCCTGAGTAGGAGGCCTGAAGCTTTCTTTATGAGCACGCCCAAGGAGATATTGGATGATCTCAAAAAGATGGGGATTGAAGTGATATGTCCAGTAGCAGATGGAATCTGGAAAAGTTTACAAGTTCAATCATCCTTAGTAGAGAGAATTAAGGAGGCACAGAAGAAGGATGTGAAGCTGCAAAAACTGTGGAATCAAACTGAAGCTGGGGTACAAACTGGATTGATAAAGCATTCTGATGGATCCTTGAGGTTCGGAAGTCGTTTGTGTGTACCATTTGAAGAACTTCGGACTGAGCTAATGACTGAAGCACATAGTTCACAGTACTCCATTCATCCTGGGAGTACGAAGATGTACCAGGATCTGAGACAAAATTTTTGGTGGCATGGAATGAAGCGGGAGATAGCTAAATTTGTCTCGAAATGTTTAGTGTGCCAACAAGTGAAAGCTGAGCACCAACGGACTGCTGGACTACTGCAACCACTACCAGTACCTGAATGGAAGTGGGAGCATATCACAATGGATTTTGTATCAGGACTCCCAAGAACACAGAAAGGTAACAATGCCATCTGGGTGATAGTGGATATGCTTACAAAGTCTGCGAGATTTCTACCATTCCGAGTTGGACAATCTACGGAGCATCTAGCGGATATGTACATGAGGGAAGTTGTTAGTCACTATGGGGTGCCGGTAAGTATCGTCTCAGACAGGGATACTCGGTTCACCTCCAAGTTTTGGAGAAGCTTGCAAGACAGTCTTGGCAGTCGCCTGAAGTTTAGTTCAGCATATCACCCACAGACTGATGGACAGTCAGAAAGGATGATACAAATTTTAGAAGACATGTTGAGGGCGTGCTCTCTAGATTTCCAGGGATCATGGGATGACCATCTGTATCTGGTAGTTCTCTTATAATAACAGTTATCAGGCCAGTATCAAGATGGCGCCATTTGAAGCACTGTATGGGAGGAAGTGCAGATCACCTATATATTGGGGTGACGTCTGAGAACGACAACTTCTAGGGCCAGAGTTGGTCACTCAGACAGTAGACATAGTCAAGGCAATCAGAAGTCATCTTCAAGCTGCGCAGGACAGTGACAAGATGTGGGCAGATAAGCATCGGAGAATCTTAAACTTCAAACCTGGTGATCATGTATTTCTGAAGATCTCACCAACTAAAGGAACTATCAGTTTTAGAACCAGAGGGAAGTTGATCCCAAGGTATATAGGCCCATTCGACGTCCTGGATCGAGTCAGCGACGTGTCTTATCGACTGGCCTTGCCACCATCTCTCGAAGGAGTTCACGACGTCTTCCATGTATCTCAACTGCGGAAGTATGTGCCAGATCCCAGTCACATACTGGATCATTCGGAAATCACAGTTAGCCCAACTCTCCGTATTGAACAGAAGCCGGTAGAGATCCTGGATCGGAGGCAGAAGATTCTTAAGAATAAGACCATCTCTTTGGTTCAAGTATCTTGGAACAAGGACTCACCGGGAGAATCTACTTGGGAAAGGGAAGATGAGATGCGGCAACTGTACCCCTACCTCTTTGATGATTAAGGTACTTAACAACCTATCCTTTTCTACCTCTCTTATCTTAAATTCTGGGGACGGAATTTAATTATGGTGGGTGGAGTGTCATAACCTTAATTTTCTTTTCTTTTATTATTTTTATTTTTATGTATTTTAATTTATTTTCAGCCTTTTAAAATTATTTTCTATATTATTTCAAAAAAAAATATATAGTGTAAACAAATAAAATCAATTTTCTTTCAAAATGCCCTCATGCAAAATTTATTTTGCATTCTTACTTAGAGGATTATTTGGCACACATGCATGGTAGAGTGCCAAATGGCACTCATGCCTCATGACAAGTCCTAAGGGGTATTTTAGGTATTTCCTAAATTATTAATATCTTTTATATAGAAAGAGAAGAGAGAATGAAAAAAAAATTCAATCTCCACTCCTCATTTTACCAGGTACTCCTCTCTCTCCTCTCTTTTCTTCCATTCTTCCATTCTTATTCTTCTTCCTTCTTCTTCTTTTTCCTTTCTTTTGCTGCTGCTGCCGCTTAACTGCTACTGCTTATGCCGCTACTGCTGCTGCGTATGCTGCAGCTGCCGCGGCTACTGCCGCGGGCCGGCGTCGGCGCCGCCGCCGGCCGGCCGGCCGACCGCACACCCCCCTTTTTGCTTCTTCTTCTTCTCCCCTTGTTCTCCAATTCCTCTCCATTTTGATTTCAAATTTATTTCTAGGGTTCTAATTTTAACCCAATTTTATTTTGTGCCCTAGGATTCTGATTTTGGGTTTTGAAGGAACTCTCCTCTAGGAAGCACACTCTAAGAGCAAGGCAAGCTCTCTCTCCTTCCTCCTCTTGAATCTTCTCATGTTATTTATCAATTATTTCTATTTTTGCATAATAATTCTATATATTTTTTTTTTTTTTTGCATAATAATTCTATATATATATATATATATATATATATATATATATATATATATATATATATATATATATATATATATATTCTGAATTTAAGTTTTTAATCTAATTATTATGATATGGGTGATGTTGATTTTAGGAATAACTTGGTAGCATGTGTTCATGAATGTGTAAACACTATTAGTATGAATTCGGACAAATGTGGGACACTTCTACATAATATTTTTTTTATACTAAATTTACGAATATATTGAAATGTGGCAATAACTTCTTGCTTAACTCTAAAACGTTTAATTAACCACCCTACAAGTCACATTATAGATAGATTGCATATGTTATGGACTAATCCACTATTAGCATGAATTCAAGTATACTTAGGAATGCCTTAAATTAACTTTGAGATAGGATGATTGTTACTTATTATTAGCAAAATGTTCAATTCTGTCCAGAATTTTAATTTGGCTTAAAATCACCTTTTTGGTCTTGAAAACATGGTTTAACTTGATAATTTTGTATACCGGTCTACTATGGTAGCTACGTACTAACTTTACATGTCTTAAATTACTTTTCTATATTCTTGATGAGTTAAATACAATAACTAGTCAATAGTAGTTCCCTAAAATCATTTTTTATTACTAAACAAAACTCGTTATTGTTCTTGACTTGCTTAGCATTTTGATAAAGCCTTGCAAACCAAGAATAATTGCACGCTTCCTTGCTTGCTAAGGTAAGAAAGCTTTATTTTGCATAGCTTTATTTAAATGCGTGGTCCGATGTTGAGTTGTTCCACTGAAGGGGTCGGCGTACCCGATTATATAAATTGCGTGTTGTCGGTGTTGAGGGTTGCTCCACCGAAGGGGTCGGCGTGCCCATTATTATTCTTTTGTGTTTACTTGTATCAGATTGATTTCCGGGTCAGTAAATACAAAGGAGACTCTGCCGAAATTTTGAGAATTTCCAGAGTAAGTCTTTTCCGTCAATTCGGACTCTTTAGAAACTTTTGACTCAAGTTCTAGACCATTGGAACCATCCATCTCCGACCTATATTATCGGAGGGATTCTTCGAAATCATTGTCCAATTGGATACCTTGGAATTTTACCTTGGTTCCAACATTTCTCGGACTACTTTAGTTTCAGAAAAGACGAAACTAATATTTGAATGCGACTTGACTTCTAGGACTCCTGTTTGGGAGATAGTTTCTCTGAAGTCTAAGTGTTTAGAATAGGTTGCATGGGGTTTGGGAGAGAAACCGTTGGATCACACCCGACTAACTTCTTTGTAATATAATTTTCATTTTCGTACTGATCAGTCCCTGATACGGTGTTCGTGCGGCCGTACGAATATCCGAGGGGAGGCTTAGCTCACTTTCTTGATCGCAATTGGACATCCAGGCCCTGAGTTTCAGCTCAGCTATCCTTTTGCACATTACCCTGAGTTTTCAGCTCAGAATACTTTTTAATTCATTAGATATCCAGGCCTTGAGTTCAGCTCAGCTCTCTAATGAATGGGTTCGATATTCTTGGAAAAGTCCAAGTCATACGAACTTCTTGTTATAACACATGATGCGATGACTCGACCCAGATGATTCGGAAACCACTCATGATGTTATCTTGCTTGTAATCACATCAATATGTGATAGTACAGACGGTTGGAGAATCTAAGCACCAACCCGTTTTGTACGAGCCTGATCCCGGGCAAATGGGGTTATTGTTGAAATGCTAGGCGAGTGTGTGTGATCCAGAAAGTTTCTCTAAATTCCATTTAGGTCTAGAAGGATCTTGTCGTGTCCTTGTGACATTAAATTGAGAATTACTTACCTTTTTGACTAATATCAAGGTATGAGTTTTATTTGCTCTAGATACTAAATCTTGTTCACTTGTCTTATCATTACATATTCATACTTCTCCTTTGACTGAGGGCTTGCTCGTCGTATTGACGACCTAGTTTTGTTCACTAGGGATTGATGAAGATCAAGATGTGGATCAGGTGTACACTGAGAACGATCTCTATGAATGATGTGGAACGGATGGAATGTAGCTTTATTTTGAGAACATCTTCAATTATGTAAATTATGTGTTTGAAGACAATGAATCAAATATGTATAATATGTGTGTAGGGTGTGAAAATTATGACACGCTGACATAAGACTCAGTCAAAGTCACACGCTCAAGGCCATACGCTCAGTCAAAGCCATACGCTCAAGGCCATACGCTCAGCCATGGCCATCAGCTTATCTAAAGGCCATACGCTCAGTGAATATTTTAATATTTCTTGAGATGACAGCACAGCATATATTTAATAAAGGATGAATCTGACACCTCGTATTTCGTACAAAGACAGTTGTCACGAGAAGAATAACCATCGTATAGGTTTTCGAAGAGTCGGTTTTGTCTTTTACGATGACAGCTCAGCAGCCCTCATAAATACAAAGGCCATCATTACTGTCAGTTTTGACAGTCTGTCAGCCATCTTATCCACAGTCACGATGCTCGAGAAGATTTTGTCAGTTATTGGAAGATATGGTGTATCAAAGAAGATTGATGGTGGCCACGTGTCTACTTATCCAAACATACGACTCAACCAAGTGAGCGTATGGATTCCATACGACTCCTTGCCAACCAAGTGAGCGTATGGATTCCATACGACTCCTTGCCAACTAAGTGAGCGTTTGGATTCCATACGACTCCTTGCTAACCAAGTGAGCGTATGGACTTTATACGACTCCTTGCCAACCAAGTGAGCGTATGGACTTTATACGACTCCTTGCCAATCAAGTGAGCGTATGGACTCCATACGACTCCTTGTCAATAATGTGAGCGTATCAGCTTTATATGGCTTTATGCTGTCCAAGTCAGCGTATGCAAGACATGTGCCTTCAAAAGCTAGCGTATGACTCTTCTTCTAAGGCAGCGTATCATAGCAGTTGTATCCAGGATGATTTTCAACGTGCAGTCAACACACGTTCTTACGTGTCCTGCGCTCAGTTACCCACTTATTCAGAAGTTTTGCAACGTGGCATCCATGCCACCAATCTCTCCTAGATATATTCCACTACTCTCAACCGCACTCCATTGTGTCTCCACCAGAATTTGCCACACGTCCCTGCAGTTATGCACACGTCAAGTAACTGACTGAGCGTATGCCTCAGAACAGTTATCCAGAACTCTATAAAAGAGAGTTTCTTCATCTTCATCAGGCACTACAGTCAATTTCAGAGAGAACAGAGAGATTGCCCAGTTGCTGTCCAAGTTCTTCAAAGTTCGAGTTTTCTTCATCGTATCGTCCAAGGGATAAAGTAATCGTCTTCTAGATTAGATTCCTACAGTTGTAATTTTCTCAGATACAAAATAAATAAAGTGAATTTATTTATGGAAAATAAATTGGCGACTCTGCTGGGGAAAGCTGTCTCCTCCAACGAGATAGCAACAACTCAATACGATACTTCGTCGATCGGCTCGACGAAGAAGACGATGGTCGTACAATTCGACCAATCTGCTTACGAAGATATGCTCAAGGCGAAGGAGGGCCGAACTGCTTCCTCCGCTCTTCCTGCTGCCAAGAAGAAGGGACGCTCTGTCTATGTCCCTAAGTCTTCTTCAACAGCCCGAGACGCTTCTGTCACTTCTCACGTTGACAAGAACACGTCTTCAACTTCAACGAAGCACAATTAGGCTTCTCTGAACACGGCAACAGTGGCTTCTCCTAGTCACGCTGACAAAGTTGGTTCTTTAACCAAGTCAGCGTGTCCAAGGAAAACCATCTCTGGACATGTCAAAGTCTCTTCCCCCTCTACTCTTACGACAGCAGTCGGCTCTTTAGCCATTGATGACTCTGTGCGTATGGCATTCAAAGGGCAGCGTACGGTAAAGGCAGCGTACAAAAGCCAACATCAGGCTGCGTACGCTAAGCCAAAGCCAGCGTATGCTAATAAAAAGGCAGCGTATGACCAGAAGTCCAAAATGAAGTCAGCGTATGCTAACAGATACAGCCCTTTGACTGTTTCTCAAAATCAAGCTGGGGGTTCTCTTCCACAGAACATACAAATGATTCTCCCTCAAATTGTACATCTTGTGCCAACCAAGGAGAAAGACTCTTTAGTCAACTCCTCTACTCCTAAGGTCTTTACCTCTGGAGTTAATTTGACTAGTACTCTTACTAGATCAAACAAAGGAAAACGCCTTTTGGCTAAATCCTCTAAAGATGGATTATTACCGACTCCCAGTCGAAATAATACCCATCTTCCTTCTCTCAAAATTTCTCGATCTGAGAAAGACAAATTACAAGTATCCAAGACTGATACCAAAGTCATATCTCCTACGGATCTTCGTAATAAGCTTAACCAGAATCGTCTCGGTTCCACTGAGACAAATATATTAGACTCTGATGCAGAATATGCCAAGAACTATGTGGCTCAAATTAATCAGTCTTTATACACTCAAGAACCGAGAAGACAGAAGAACAAAAGACAAGTTTCTATACAGAAACTATCTTCAAGTACTTCCCAATCTGTTCCTACAGATCTCCGGGAGTATTTGCAAAATAAACGGAGAATCGACACTCCATCAGGCTATGATATTGCTCATATTTGCCATGAAAAGCATGGTTGCAACTTCCAACCTCGAGTTGTGATTCAGTGTTGCTGTTCACCAAAAAGACAATCTGTTTTCGAACGGATTCAATATGAACCAATATTGGATGAAGATGAACCTCTTTATGCTTCTGTCAACATGACCTCTAGAAATATTGGGGGTAGCATACGGTCTGATGCTATATCAGACTCTGAAGATGGTGTTTATCTCGGTACCCGATCCAGGACCGGAGCCTTGGCCAGGATCTCTTCTTCTTCTCATCCAAGTGGTAATCCAGAGATCACAGAGGACTTCCTTGGAGAGTCCAACTTTCCAGTATTGACTCCCGTAAATAGCCCCGAAAAAGATACTGACTCACACAGTGATGATTCAGAACAGACTATTTCATCATCTATTCCTCGAATGATTACTACTTACATGGCAGAGGGCAATCATGAACCTTCAACTAGCACCGAAGCTCATGAACAAAGGATTTCTTCCTTAGAATAACAGTTGCGAGCTATGGCAGATACATTGAATGCTATGCACACTCTTATGCAAGCTCAGCATCAAACTCAGCAAGTCCAACAGACAGCCCCTCCAGTTGTATTAAATACTCATGTTGCTCCAAACCCGAAACCCTCTACTATTCCGGGGGTACAATCTAATGTTCCTGTACAACCCACTCCAAGTCAGTCTGGAGCTGGGGGTGGTACATATGCTGCAGTCCCTCCTCCCAATTACACTCAACAAGCTACAACTCCACAATCCTCCGGAATTGTTACTGAAGAGTTAAGGAATCTCCGAACTCAATTTGAGGCATTTAAACAGAAGGATGGTTTACAAAGGTTAGGTATCAAGCAACCTTACCCAATAGAATGGAAGCAGGTATCGTATCCACCAAAATACAAACCTCCGACCATCTCTTTCTTTGATGGGACAACCTCCCCAAGTCAGTTCATTAATCACTTTGAAGTAATGACTGATCAGTTGCAACCAAGCGATGCCCTCCTCACTCGGGTGTTCGTTGGATGTCTCAAAGGAACGGCTTATGAATGGTATAGAAGTCTCCTTGACGGGTGTATTACCTCATTTGCCGGTTTCAAGCAAATGTTTCTTGAACGATTCTATGAAGGGCTTAATGACATGACCATGTCAGCCCTCATAAGAATTAAACAGAAAAATAATGAAACCACCGAGGACTTCATTGAAAGATTCAGAAGAGAAGCCCTCAAAATGCCTCTCGGAACTCCCGATGCTGTTACTATCGACACTTGCAAGTCGAATCTCTTACCAATTATCAGCATGTGGACAGGTTCCACTCAGTTCCAAGATTGGCCTTCATTCATCGTCAGTGCCAAAGCTGCCGAAGTCAGTGCTGAGACCTTCAAAGGTCTGGGGGTACAAATGGCTCCCAAGGAATCAAATCAGAGTGCTAGCAATAGTACTCAACCCAACAATCGCAAAGGGAAAGAAGCTCTTGAAGTCAATCTCCAAAGCAGTAGTCAAGAGGTAAAGACTACCCAAGCTACTCCAGCTCCAACAAATCAACAACAGAGACCTCCTCGACCGAAGGAAGAATATTCCTTCGACGATGACGATGTTCAGGGTATCTTTGAATGCTTGCTCAAAGGTAACAAGATTCAATTGCCAGAAATTAAAAAGCCTGATGAAGCCAATAAGACAGATCATCCAAAATACTGTCCATATCATAGAATGCTGGGTCATACAATCCGGTCTTGCTATGTGTTAAAAGGAAAGATCCAAGAGATGATCAAATCAGGAGCTGTGACACTGACACCCAAAGACAAGACAGTCACAGTAAATGTAATTTCAATGCAGTTCGGTGACTTCCCTCCTTTAATGGTGGAAAATAGGATTGTTCCTATCCCCAAAGCAACTCTCGAAGTTGTGAACATCCTACCAACACAGAATGAAGGACTTGTTCCTGTCACAACTAAGAAGGGAGAGATCATGTGGATTCACCCGGATTTAATGACGGAGTTTGAAACGTCTTCCTCTTCTCCTCGGAAGATTCTCTCATCTAAAAAGAAGCTCGGAAAGACTAAGTCATGCAATGTGACTTCTAGTTTCACACCCGATTTTTATCTAACCTCTACTTTCATCTCGGCAGGAAATTCACTCCCTACGGAGATAAAATCTGTACCTCAATTTGAAGATAGGTACAAGCCTGCATTTCATCTATACAGTTCACAATCTCGTGAATTAATGGCGAAGATGGGTTATGATCTAGCCACTGCTCCTTGTTTGGACTCAGGCAAAGGACTCCGAACACCTTTAGCCATCACTATGAGGCATAATCAATCTCGTGTTGGCCTTGGTTTCTGGAATGAAGCTCTCATCAAGCATAAAAGAACCAAGAGCAAGATAAAGAATTGCAACATGGTTTCCATAAACCCTGAACCAGAATCTGAAGTCGAAGTTCATGCTGGAACTCGGTCAGGAAAAATATATCTGAAAGATTATGCTAAAATTCCTGAAGAAACTTCTGATGTCCCTCTGGTTACAGCTCCAACACCAGTCTCTACTGAAGAGCCTTCAAATGTTCCTGTTGAGACAGTTCCTTCTAAACCAACAACAGCTGACAAAGGCAAACAACAAGTCCGCTTCGACAAACCATTGAAGAAGTCATCTCCTACAGGACTTGAAAAGCCTTATAATTTTGATATATTGGCTCAACTAGCCAATACACCAGCTAAATTACCAATCTTCGAGCTCTTACGCCTCTCTAAAGAGACTCGAGAAACTCTGAGTGAAGCACTGTTGCAAGCAGAAACCTGCCTGACTCTCCTCAAGAAGTTGGAAATAGAACCTGTCTCTCATTGCCATAATGTATTGGAATTTATTCCAAACATTACCTTTACGCAGGACGATATGCTGCTAGAGGATAATCGACATGACCGTCCTTTATATCATACATGATATATTGATTCTATGAAGGTTGATCGTCTCCTGATTGATCCAGGATCCGCTCTCAGTATTATGCCAAAGGCTATGTTAGATGCATTGAAGATACCTGTACATAGTCTTTCCAGCACTATCACTACCATCTTGGGATTTAATCAAGGAAAAAGTGAGCCTTTGGGCAAGATTCGCCTCAAATTTCAAATAGGCGATCTTCGCACTAAAGTTACTTTTTACATCATCGACAATCATGGTTGCTCATACAATGCTCTATTGGGGAGACCATTCTTGCATGAACATAATGTCGTTCCTTCGACTCTTCATCAGTGCTTCAAATATGTTGATGATAATGGAGAAGTTCAAAAGGAGGTTGCAGATATCTATCCATTCAAAGGGGTTGAAGCTTACTTCAATGACGCTCGCATGTACAAAGACGAATACTCAAAAGTCTTGCAAGCTATGGATAATGATGATGAGATATCAAAAGTCGACACCTTTGTCATTCCTGTAAAAGGGCGTATCACTCCTCCGCAGTCTGCTAAATTATCTGAAGAAGGCTCACTGATAATTCCTGTCAGTGGACGTACTACTTCATCACCTGCCCAAGCTCCACAAGGCTCACTGATAATTCCTGTCAGCGGACGTACTACTGTGTCGTCTTCCTAAGCTCCCCAAAGTTCGCTGATAATTTCTGTCAGTGGACGTGCCACTCCCCCTCCACCTTCTCAGGCTAGACCAGATACTCTAGTCATTCCAGTCAGTGGACGTACTACTTATCCACGATCTTCTTCAAGGGAGCTCACCTCTTCTGAGCCTTTTGTTATCGATCTTAATCGAAACAAAACTTCTGATCGCTCTTCCTTTCCCCCTTTTGTCATTAATTTGACTAAGTCTGATAAGGCTCAGCCTTCTGTTGTAAATATAGTATCTAATATTAATGAAGCATCTCCTTTGCAGTATATTGATGTCTGTAATCATGTACAAAGTTATTTACAATTGCTAGATAGCTTAGAGCCACTAACTATAGGAGTTATTCAAACTCTTCATAGAGACATATCGTTGGAGTCCATACAAAAATCATACTTCGTGGTCCCTACTAGAAAGAAGGGAGAAAATCCAATATTCTTTTATAAAGGACCCCAGAATCCTCCTAACTTGGAAGAAGATGACACAAACGACGATACTGGAAGGTTACAACTACGTCGCTACAGTCAGCAATCCAAAAATATCATCAAGAATATGGGTTATGACTTCAGAACCAGTCTCAATAATGGAAAAGGAAGAAGAATGCCTGTTCGAATTCCTCCACTAAAATACGGAAGGACAAAATGTGGTTTAGGTTACATTGCTCCTACTTTCTTTATCAACATAGTCCATGAAGATCCAAAATCCGATGAAGATGAACGATCTGAATCTTCCGATTCCCTTTCTTGGGATTCTGACACGAGTATTGGCGATCTCTATCGCTCTATTCTATCCATCAATATGGTCTCCGTTGGTGGCCCGCAAGAAAATAATGAAGATGAGGATGATTTTGAAATATCACCCGAATCGGAACAATGGGCTCAAAGATTAGATAATCAATGGGAATTCAGGTTCGAGCAGAGGAAACCTCCTACTGAAGATAAACTGATTCAAATTGATATTGGTGAAGAAGGGTCCCCCAAACCAATATTCATCAGCGAAAGTCTTTCAGAAACGGATAAACAAGACATGATCAAACTTATTCGTGATTATATCGATGTCTTTGCCTGGAGTTACGAAGATATGCCAGGATTAGATCTAAAGATTGCAATGCACAAACTTAATATCATGCCAAATGCTAAATCGGTCAAACAACAACAGCGACGATTTCGTCCAGACATCATGGATGCAATTGAAGCTGAAGTCAACAAGCTTATGGCTTCTGGATTTATTCGAGAGGAACAACATCCTGAATGGGTGGCTAACATCGTTCCTGTCCTTAAAAAGACCGACAAAATTCGAGTCTGTATAGACTTTCGCGATCTCAATGCAGCTTGTCCTAAAGACGAGTTTCCTCTTCCAATTACAGATGTCATGATCGATAACACATGTGGTTTCGAATGAATGTCGTTCATGGATGGGTATTCGGGATACAACTAAATCAAAATATTTCCAGATGATGAAAAATACACTTCCTTCAGAACGTCGATCGGTACATACTGTTATACAGTGATGCCGTTTGGTCTCAAGAATGCAGGAGCAACATATCAGCGAGCAATGAGCACTATATTTCGCGAACATCTCCAAAAAATAGTCGAATGCTATGTTGATGATATTGCAGTCAAAAGTCGACGAAAGGAGGATCATATCCAAGATTTGAAGACTATCTTTGATTTAATGCGTCAGCATCAACTTAAAATGAACCCTACTAAGTCCTTCCTGGGCGTCTCTAGTGGTAAATTTCTCGGCTTCGTCATTACCGCTAAAGGTATACACGTGGATCCCGAGAAGATCAAAGCCATTCAAGAGATGCGTCCTCCACGCACCTTAAAAGAGCTATGAGGATTTCAAGGAAGAATCGCTTATATCAGGAGATTCATTTCCAACCTATCAGGACGCTGCAGACCATTCAACAAACTTCTGAAGAAAGGTGTATCTTTCATCTGGAACGAAGAATGTCAAAAAGCATTTGACGATATCAAACAGTATCTCATGAACCCTCCACTTTTGGTACCTTCCGTCTCGGGAATACTATTCCTTTTATATGTTCGAGCCATGGATCATATTTTTGGTGCATTACTTGCCCAGAAAAATAAAGATGGCCATGAACAGGCTATTTATTATCTCAGTCGCACAATGACAGGTGCTGAACCGCGTTATTCTCTAATCGAGAAAGAATGCCTAGCATTAATGTTTGCTGTTCAGAAAACGCGACATTATATTATCGGTCAAACGATTCACGTCATTTTTAGAGTGAATCCCATCAGGATTATGATGAAGAAACCCGGTATTCTCAACTCCAGATTAGCTAATTGGGGAATCTTGTTAGCTCAATACGATATACATTATATTCCTCAGAAATCAGTTAAAGGACGGACTCTTGCTGATTTTCTGGCAGCTCATGCGATTCCGGAAGATTCTAAATTATATGATGAGATTCCTGATGAAGTTCTGGATTCAAATCTAGTTTCTGAAGAAATTCCTACCTGGCGTCTATTCTTTGATGGAGCATCTAGAATAGGTCCTAACGGCGATATTATCGCCGGAGTTGGGATTGTTCTTGTATCCCCAGAAGGATTAACTATTCAGAGGGCTTATTCTCTGGATCAATCATGTTCAAACAATGTAGCCGAATACAATGTATTGCTCATCGGTCTTCAACTTGCTAAACATCTAGATATTTAATATTTGGAAGTTTATGGAGACTCCAAGCTTATCATCAATCAGATCAGAGGAACGTATGAAGTTCGTCATCAAGATTTGATACCTTATCATCGAGCAGCACTCTCTATGGCCTCATCCTTTGAAGGTTTCTTTATTGAACATGTTCGACGAGCCTATAATACAGAAGCTGATGCTTTGGCTAATCTTGTTGCTGTATTAGCCATACCAATCAGACGTCAGCAAGTAATAGTGGTTTATAACCGAGAACTATTCTGTGTTGAGAATAATTTGGCTTTGGCTTTTCCCCATAATCTCCATAAAGATTCTCTCAACCTGGATACCGGATTAAAGTTTGACAAGGTGTCCTCGTCTTCTTCTGATTCTACTATGGAATGTGTCTTTTCTAATGAAACAGAAGCCATAAATGAAGAACGCCCGTTTCTAGACTTTGTATTATATGACATACTTCCCGATAATCCGAGTGAAGCAGCGTCTATTCGGTGTAGATCTCTCAGATTCTATTATAATCATACAACGAAGACACTATATCGTCGGGCCTATGACAGTCTTCTCCTTTGATGCATCGCTGGTGAAGAAGCACAACAGATAATACGTGAAGCACATGATGGTATTTGTGGAGCTCATCAACCAGGTCCTAAACTTCAACATCGTATCCGACGTATGGGTTATTATTGGCCCATAATGGTGGCTGACGCTATTCAATATGCTCGAAAATGTAAAGCCTGTCAAATTCATGCAGACTTTATCCATCAACCGTCAGAATTCTTACACCCAACAGCGGCATCATAGCCCTTTGAAGCTTGGGGCATGGACGTCATTGGTCCCATCAACCCACCATCATCAAGAGGACATAGGTTTATTCTTACTTTTCCAAATGGGCTGAAGCAATCCCGTTATCTGAAGTCAAAACTTCTAGTGTTATCAACTTCGTCAAACATCATGTCATCTATCGATTTGGTGTTCCTCGGCGTATTATCCATGATAACGGACCGCAGTTCGTCAGTCAGAAATTTACTCGATTCTGCGATGATCATCGGATCAATAATTTAGCTTCTACAGCATATAATCCAGCAGCTAATGGATTGGCAGAAGCTTTCAATAAAACGATCATCAAACTCTTGAAAAAGTTCGTTTCTTCCAATAAACACAACTGGAGTGAGAAGCTTGGTGAATGTTTATGGGCCTACCGCACTACAGTTCGCAATGCAACCGGATGTACGCCTTTCTCTTTAGTATATGGGTGTGAAGCTGTTCTTCCCCTCGAGATTCAGATTTCTTCTTTGAGAATTGCAATCTCCAATGAACTTACAACAGAAAACAATGATCGTCTTCGACTTCAAGAATTGGAAGCTCTAGATGAAAAACGATTGTATGCTCAACAAAATATCGAGCTGTATCAGGCCCGAATCTCAAAAGCTTTTAACCGGAAAGTCAAAGTCAGAGCATATCAGAAGGGAGAACTGGTCCTTACTGTCAGACGTCCTATGACCATGACACATATAAGCAAAGGCAAATTTGACGCGAAATGGGAAGGCCCATTCGTAGTGAACAAAGTCTTCTCTAACGGAGCATACCAGCTTGCCTCTATGGATGGAAAAGTCATGATGATGCCTATCAATGGCAAATTCCTAAAGAAATATTATGTATAATATTTTCATCATTCCCCAGCAAATATAAAATCAAAGTTAATTCTTCTCTACAAAAATTATTTCGATATCGTTATCCCCAGAGGAAACTGATATTCTACTATGTATCATTTTCCCAGAGAATTTGATATTTTGTCTTATTAGATCCCCAGTAGATTTAATAAAGATCTTGTATAGAAAATCATGTCCATATTACCTCTGAATTTTCTATCTCAGTATGTATCATATTTTCTATTCTATGAAAATGATATCTCGTCTTTTGATTTCCGAGTCCAAAGATCATGGAAAATAGAATCCAAAGGTATCTTTATATCTGAATTCTGTTTTCTCTAATCAGTATTAAACTAAAATTATATTTGGTTTAATATCATGATAGAGTTACAAAGTTTATTTGTATATTCTATTTTATTGAAATATGTCATGTATTATTTACCTCTGAACATATTTTCTATAAAAATATCATCCACAGAATTGAAATCAAGTCGAATATTCATTTCGATCAAAATCAAAACATTGATTCCAAATGGGTATCAAAACTTCAATACATGATAAATATAAAAAAATCTATTTAGGAGGAGTAATTATCTCCTGAATACGAATGATTACATTATTCATCTTTTTTTTATGAGCTTTCTTGATTCGCTCTGCTGTTTCAGCTCCAATCATTCGTTGGTCATATTCCACAATAATAGAGCTACGGCGATTGGTCTCTTCAATCTGATTGGTTTGCATCAATTCTCGCTCTTGCTGTAAAACTTGACAGCGTTCAGCTGCAGATTTACGATCAGTAGCAATCTCTGATTGTTCTTTTTCCACAGAGGTAATTTGCTCCTGAATACGAGCTAGCTCTTCCCTCAACTTTCTAAGCTCTTCAGCTTTTGACGCTTCATCTTTCTCTAGGCGTTCCATATTCTGACGAGTACTTATTATTTTTTCGTCTTTCGCTATTAGCTCTTTGGAAGACTGAGCGAGGAATTCTGTCAGAGCAATGTGCTGAGCTTGAGCTTCATTCTCCAATTGAGCAATCTCAGCTGCAGTCAGAGAATTAATGTCCTCCTTTTTAATCTCCCAGTATTTATGGATGTTTGCTTCTAAATCATTTAGGAGATGTTCAAAGAAGACACATTGAGTCTCATAACCAGCTTGTCTCAAAGCTGAACGTGGGAAACTAGTCGCCTCTCGAAGACTCGAAAAGGGCATAGTCTCATCCTTCATAAGTCGTCTTGAGTATGTATCCAGATATGAATAAATAATGTCTGAATACATCCCCATGATCTTTGCTATCCCTGTGTCAAAACCGGGAGTCGCAGCAATAATAGGGGAAGGAGCAGGAGGAGCTTCTATTCTTGGAGCTGAAGTTAGTACTTTTGGAGAACTCGGCAGATGTGAACTCCCCTCACCCACATCAGTTTGAACAAGTGGGGCTTGAGTAGAACTCATAGCCGGTGCAGTTCCTACAGCTGTTGGAATCAAAAAAGCATGATCAAAATTAAAAGACAATAAAGCAGAGACAAGACAAAACTTTGATGAATGAAATATTACCTGGAGCTGGTTCATATTCAGTTTCCTTCGGATCATTCAGCCCGGCTCTTAGTCTGTTCAAGGTACTTTCTGATACGGGATTTATTTCACTGCTTCCCGCCCCAGAAGTACTCGGAACTTGAACTTCTATTTCTAGATGCCTCTCCGGCTCTGGTGTCAACCCTGAGTGTTGACCAATGGTCTTCAGTACATCAATTGGAGCTTTAGACGGTGACTCATCGTCTATCTCTATGTCTTCTTCTCCAGAAGAATGAGACGACGGTTCATAGTCAACTTGTTCGCTCTCTGAAGCTTCAGCAATTGGATTGAGAGAAGTGGCTTCCTTCACTGATTCTCCCAAAATCAGTAAGTCATTAGCTGTTTCAGTCTGATGCTCGGCCTCTACCGCAGGTTGACTAATTTTCTGCGCTTCATTGGCCGGTGGCGGAATCGATCCTATATCAGAAGGCATGGATGACCCGGCAGGTTCAGGAATCTCTTCTTCAACAGGTTCTGTCTTTACAGAAAAATCAAAAGCAGCTTGTTTTTCTGAAGCCAATCGCATAGCACGATCAGTGGGACTCTCTGCATCCAGACAAATTACGGATTTAGTTTTTGAAACTATCTCTTTCCTTCATATTCTTTTTGTTAATGGAACAGTAGGATAAGTGTCTATTGGATCACTACCTGCTTCATCAACATCTCTGACTCGATTTGAAACAGGAGAATTCCCTAGAATAGTAATTCCTCCGCGATTTCGAGTCTCTGCTCGAGTAACTCTTTTTGCAGCAGGACCAGCAGCACCTTTGCCCCGCTTCCTCTTCGGTGTATTGTCGGTAGATATACTTTCTTCAGCACTTTCGATGGGTACATGTAATGGTTGATGAGGGTCATCAGAGAAGAAAGTCTCCAAAATGTCATCATCAACTTCATCAGTGGCCAGAGGATCTTCCTGGTCATGAAAATCTCTAGGCAAGGCTGATTTGGTTGATTTCTTTTCAACATGAATAAAGCTTCTACCTAAGATGCTAAATTTTTTATCAAAGGTATTAGCTGATACATAGAATCTGGCATAGGACGCCAATATTCTAGCTCCTCTCCGATAGTTGACCGGATCTGGCATAGAAAAGGTAGCCCCTGTACCTTTGGCAATGTAATATATCCAAGCTCTGGCACCATCAACCAACCCACCTTGATAACCAAAACATGTTGTTGCATTGCCTACATGAAACTGATCATAACCAAATTGCCGAGCAAACTTGCTCGGGAGATATGGTTCTAGATAAGTGATGTTGTCACGACGGCAGATTAAATGAGATGGCCTGATTCTCTTTAGCCATTCATGTTGATTGTCATCCAACTCATTAGCACCAACGTCGTCAATCAATCTCCCAGGCATGGTCTCATAACCAACAGGTGGAGGAACACAAGTGAAGCTCCATAGTTCTCCCCTGTTTAATATAGTTCTGCAATCTGTCAAAGTGTCATATTTCCACTTTGGTGTGTGACTGTATCTCTCCAGAAAGGTGTCATCTGGTCTAGCCATCCCAGCACTCATAAGAGATTCAAAATGCAGAAGCAGCCATCCAAATAAATATGTAAAGGGCATTTCTACCCGAGGAAAGGATGTAAGGCTCTTCCTTGCCAATTCGAACATTCTGTCTGTGTATGCCCTTAATCCAGCATTCAGACGGTATGTCATTGCCGTCAGTAAATCCATCTTATACCCAAAAACCAGACAGACTGCTGCGAATACAACTCCTCTGTGCATCCTGTCTGCTGAACAGGTGCTAGGTACTACAAATTTTCTTAGCCAGAGAGATATAAAACCGGCCAGATGACCTTCAGCAGATAATTCTCGGCCACCCTGCTTAATATAGGTCTCTAACCTATCACCGGCTTTATAAGTGTCTATGTCTTCTTCGACGATAATGTCGTCATGAGTGGTTTCCCGGATTAATCTGTTAATCTCAGCTTGGCTCAGGGGTTTAAATTCACCAACATACTGATCAGTCTTTTTCTTCTTTTGAACTTCGTCAGTGCGGCCTTGAAAGAAATAAGCCATCCACTTAGAAGAATAACAGTTGGAGTCTCCCTCTCCACCTTGTCCCTTATAAAAAGCCTTACATATGCTGTAATGGCATATTAATTCTTCAAATACATAAAGAATCAGTGGATTGGCTTCAGAGATCTTATTTATTTCATCAATGAAAGGGATATACTCTTCATATGGCAAATCTGCTGTTGGCAGCTGAGAAATATATGCCATTTTATGAAGGGCGAATCCCATTTCGCCTCTTGGGGTCATGAAGGTGCCGTTGCGGTAGTTATATCTCTCTGCTAAAGCCAAGAACAAATTCGGATTTGGCCTGAAACCATAAGCAGTGCACTTAATGGCATCATATAAGCCTATCACTTGTAACTGTTCGCCAAAATTCTTCAGAATCCATTTCACAAGGGCAGTCCATCTGGTATTCTCTGGATTTACCAGACCAGTCAGCCTCATAGACTATTTTGGGTAGATGGCATTTTTCAGTTGAGCAAATTCGTTTGCAAAGATTGGGACTCTGACTGGCTTCAGCAGTGCCGAGTCCTCAGGAGGGATGGTGGCAGGTAGCAGTCCTCGCAGAGATGTGACATGTGGTTCAGTACCACTGCGGAATCTTCCTTGACGATATCCTATCCACCCAGCCTTTGCTTGTCGGGATGGAGTGATATCCCACTTCATCTGTCTTTGTTGACCTGAGTGGAATAAACGAGCTATATTGATGCTTTTTGTCAAACCAGTCAGATACATGGGCTGATTTGCATCACCATCCCTATGATAAGAGTATGCTACTTTATCGAGAGCAGGCTGGGAGTTCATGTCAATAGCATCTCCAAAAAGGAATGCTGGCTTCAAGTGGGTAACACCATCCACACTCTGCAAGGGCAGTCCACTCATCAAGTTCAGCAAAGTGTCATCTTCCTGATTTGTTAAAAGAGCTATCCTTGTAGAAGGTCCATCGAATTGGGGAAAACGAACATGTGATAGGTCACTTCTATAGTTATTTCCTACACATCCTTCAAATTCTGCCTCCTGAGCCAGAATATCCACTGCAAATGAAGAATAAAGTCTTAGAAATGTTCAACATTAAGAGATGATAAAGTTCAACATACGCTCAGTTTTTACTAAGCATACAGCATACTCAAAGTTCAACATACGCTCAGTTTTTATTGAGCGTATGGCAGACTCAAGGTTCAGCATACGCTCAGTTTTCCTTAAGCGTATGGCAGACTCAAGGTTCAGCATACGCTTAGTTTTCCTTAAACGTATGGCAGACTGAAGGTTCAGCATATGCTCAGTTTTCTTTAAGCGTATGGCAGACTCAAGGTTCAGCATACGCTCAGTTTTCTTCAAGCGTATGGCAGACAGAAGGTTCAGCATATGCTCAGTTTTCTCTAAGCGTATGGCAGACTCAAGGTTCAGCATACGCTCAGTTTTCCTTAAGCGTATGGCAGACTCAAGGTTCAGCATACGCTCAGTTTTCCTTAAGCGTATGATAGATTTCGAGATCACTTTTTATGCTCAGTCTATTTTAAGTGAATGATTTTAAAAGTTCAGTTTTAGCTTGAGCGTATCAGCGTATGGTTGACAAGATGATCATCAGAAAATTACGCTAACACCGGAGTTAGCATATCTCAAATGAGACAAATTGCCATAGCATATTCTTTTAAGATAGCGTATTTTGATATCTCTATCAAGAATACGCGTATCTTACAGATATACGCTATAAACATATTTTTCGTAAAAACGAAAAACATGGAATACGGTTAAACCCTAAAGAGGGAAGCGTATTTTCTGACGTATTCACCCTAAAGAGGGATACGTTTTTTGAGTTTTGTTCTAACCAGAGCCCTAAAGAGGGAATAGTTATTGTTCATCATCTTCGTCCTCACCATAGATAGGTTTCAATGGCCGTTCGCTGCATGAAATACGCTGATTGGCCGTCTTCTTGGTAGTGGCAGTGTCGACGGCAGGATGAGACGACTCCTCAGGGGCTTTCCCCTTTCCCTTCGCAGCAGCATCAGCTTTGGGCACCATTAATGGAGATTGAGTTGGAGACGAAGAAGGAGAAGAAGGATTTTGAGTTTTTGAAGGCTCTTTTCTCTCTCGAAAGCAAAACCTGTGGTAAAGAAATAAATTAGGTCTTTGAAAGACCTATTTATAAGAAGAGAATGAATTTCAAACGACGGCCAAATCCCTAAAGATTTGTACTGATATCAAGGACAATAAACAAACTTATGTCAGCGTGTCATGACTCATTCCTACTTTAAAATTCAAAGTAATTTCGAACTTTTGAAAATCATAAAGTTCGAAAACTTTGAAGGGGGTCTTGTAGGGTGTAAAAATTATGACACGCTGACATAAGACTCAGTCAAAGTCACACGCTCAAGGCCATACGCTCAGTCAAAGCCATACGCTCAAGGCCATACGCTCAGCCATGGCCATCAGCTTATCTAAAGGCCATACGCTCAGTGAATATTTTAATATTTCTTGAGATGACAGCACAGCATATATTTAATAAAGGATGAATCTGACACCTCGTCTTTCGTGCAAAGATAGTTGTCACGAGAAGAATAACCATCGTATAGGTTTTCAAAGAGTCGGTTTTGTCTTTTACGATGACAGCTCAGCAGCCCTTATAAATGCAAAGGCCATTATTATTGTCAGTTTTGACAGTCTGTCAGCCATCATATCCGCAGTCACAATGCTCGAGAAGATTTTGTCAGTTATTGGAAGATATGGTGTATCAAAGAAGATTGATGATGGCCACGTGTCTACTTATCCAAACATACGACTCAACCAAGTGAGCGTATGGATTCCATACGACTCCTTGCCAACCAAGTGAGCGTATGGATTCCATACGACTCCTTGCCAACCAAGTGAGCGTATGGACTTTATACGACTCCTTGCCAACCAAGTGAGCGTATGGACTTTATACGACTCCTTGCCAATCAAGTGAGCGTATGGACTCCATACGACTCCTTGTCAATAATGTGAGCGTATCAGCTTTATATGGCTTTACGCTGTCCAAGTCAGCGTATGCAAGACATGTGCCTTCAAAAGCTAGCGTATGACTCTTCTTCTAAGGCAGCGTATCACAGCAGTTGTATCCAGAATGATTTTCAACGTGCAGTCAACACACGTTCTTACGTGTCCTGTGCTCAGTTACCCACTTATTCAGAAGTTATGCAACGTGGCATCCATGCCACCAATCTCTCCTAGATATATTCCACTACTCTCAACCGCACTCCAACGTGTCTCCACCAGAATTCGCTACGCGTCCCTGCAGTTATGCACACGTCAAGTAACTGACTGAGCGTATGCCTCATAACAGTTATCCAGAACTCTATAAAAGAGAGTTTCTTCATCTTCATCAGACACTACAGTCAATTTCAGAGAGAACAGAGAGATTGCCCAGTTGCTGTCCAAGTTCTTCAAAGTTTGAGTTTTCTTCATCGGATCGTCCAAGGGATAAAGTAATCGTCTTCTAGATTAGATTCCTACAGTTGTAATTTTCTCAGATACAAAATAAATAAAGTGAATTTATTTATGGAAAACAATGTGTTTGGTGAATTCTAGACCAAGTATGTAATATTTTCTGGATAAATGAATTTCGTGTCAATTGTGGAATTTATGTGATTATGCCTTATATCTATGCCTATCCCGGACCTTACAGGCGACAATCGCAGGGTATAATTCGGTACTCATTGTACAGTTACGTTGCCTGGGGAGAAGTATCACGTGCCTTGAGTCATCTTGGGATCCGGGGCGTGACACTAGTCCTGACATTTTGTACGACTAGCTTCATGATCATCCGAATATGTAATGTATTAGACGTCTTACTATTGTATCTTTGGTGTTCTGACATCTTGTAACTGTTATTACATTGCTTGAGATTGAGACAATAGGCTTGTTCTTGACCATAGGAGACTATTGGCTTGTAGTTAAACCCTCATGTATCTAGACAGCCGTGACCGTATAGCGAGGTGGGTTGCACTTCAATATACGTAGCTGGCTATGTACGCCCCCGCTCTCCAGTATTCTGGTTCTGGGGCGTTATATAGTTTTAGTGGTGGCTCATGCAGGTCTTGTAAATCAAGATATGTGAGGGTTTACCGAATAGATGTCTCAATCAGTATTCGCCCTTGATCTCTGCTCGTATCTTCAAATCCCTGAGAATTTTGACCTGATCACATGCTTGTATCGTTGATCTGTCTTGGTCCTTCCTTATTGTTTCCTATGTCGTCTTCTTCAGCGGTATTGTTCCTGGACCTGTCGATCAGCAAGGCGGAGCACCTCCCACGGACCAACAGCAACCTGGAGATCAAGCCCAGCATTCAGGAGTAGCCTCCAGAGTCATGCCTACTGAAGAAGAACCACTAATTCAGCCCGTCCAGCCTGTAGAGCCTGATGATGGCACTTTGGTGGGTCTTATCAGGTCCCTATTAGCTTCCCAGGATCGTTGCGGAGATGCCTTACACCAGGCGGTGGCAGACGCTTTGACCAGAGGAGGTTATCAGGGTAATAGCACGGCCAACAGCTTCAAGCGCTTGAACCCTCCCTTCTTCGACGGCAGTGAAGATGCGATCGCTGCTGATGCTTGGCTTCTGGACACAGAGGTGATTCTAGAAGCAGCCAGGACTCCAGAGAACGAGAAGGTGGCCATGGTGTGCCTGCAGTTATTGGATCTTGCCCGCAGCTGGTGGGCGACACAGGCCGTTGGATTAGTGGCCCCTATTGCCTGGGCAGTATTCAGAGAAAGATTCCAGACCAAGTATTTTGATCATGTAGCTCGGTATGATCTACAGACGAGGTTCACCAATCTGTAGCAGATGGACAGGACGGTCGATGGATATACGGCCAAGTTCTCCAGGCTTAGTCGGTTTCTCCCACCTTGGTAGCAATCGAGTTCGATAGAGCCCAGCGGTTCCAGCAGGGGCTCCACCTAGAGATTTTGTTGGCGGTGGAACAGTTTGAGCATCAGACTTTTTATGCAGTGTTGAGAGCAGCCCGGAGGCATGAGTATACCTCCCAGAGGATCGTGGATAGGACCGGAGGTCGGAAGCGATCTCACGGCCAGATGAATCAGTCATCAGTACCAGCCTCGGCAGCCAGGGTTTTGACCATTGGAGCTCCGAGGCGGGCGGCCTCAGTGACGTCGGTTCAGTATTCCACCCCGACGTAACCTCAACAGCAGAAGCAAAAGTAGTCTTCCGCAGTAGGATGTTCACACTGCGGGAAGCCAGGACATGTGGTATCTGAGTGTCGCAGAGCACAGGGTTTGTGCTTAGTTTGTGGTGCCCCGAACCACAGGGTTGGGAACTGCCCAAACATGGGGAGTTCATCGGCCTTTCCTAGTCCTTCAGTTAGAGGACCAGCGCCAGTCCAGTAGCAGCAGCTGCTACAGTACCCGTTCCCGAGGCCATTGTCGACGCAGGCCCAGGCATTCCTGCAACAGAGACCGCAGCAGTATGCCCAAGCCCAAGCCCTGATCCAGAGCAGGCAGAGGAATTTTTAGCATAGGGGCCTGCACCCAGAGGATATGGTCAAGTGCTGGCCTTGACCATGGGAGAAGAAGGATTAGCACCAGGAGAGGTAGTGGCAGGTACGATTCTCGTCAACACCTTTCCAGCTTCAGTATTATTTGATTCTGGTGCCTTGTATTCATTTATGTCTGCACGATTCGCAACACGGGTAGGATTGGAGCCCGAGTCATTATCAGTGAGGCTCAATATACTAACTGGTAACGGACTTGTGGGAGTAGATAGAGTGTTTTCCTCGTGTCGGATCGTAGTTAGCGGTAGAGAATTCCCTGCTAGATTAATAGAGTTCCCGATGGCCAATTATGATGTGGTCTTAGGGATGGATTGGTTGAGGGACCAGTATGCTAGGATAGACTGCCACATTTGCAGGGTTATTTTTATCATTCTAGGCGAGCCAAAGTTTTCCTTCTTTCGAGGCGAAGTTGAACCTTCTCATCCAGTGTTGCGGATGGCAGTAGCAGTAGTACAGTTACCCCGGATAGTCAAAAAGTTTTTAGATATTTTCCCAGAAGAGCTTCCAGGAATGCCGCCAGAGCGAAAGATCAAGTTTACCATCGACTTGATTCCCGGGACAGCCCCAGTGTCAGAGAGAGTCTACAGGATGGTACCGTCAGAATTAGAGATATTATACAAGATGATTGAAGAACTTAGAACCAAGGGATTCATTCGTGCAAGTGGATCACCTTGGAGAGCCCCGATGCTTTTTATGAAAAAGAAGGATGGTACGTCCAGATTATGTGTAGATTATCGTACCTTGAACTCAGTGACAATCAAGAACAGATACCCTCTCCCGAGGATAGATGACTTGTTTGATCAACTCAAAGGGGCATCAGTATTTTTGAAGACTGACTTGCGATCAGGATACCACCAGATCAGAGTCAGAGAGCAGGACATCTCAAAGACAGCATTCAGATCGAGGTATGGGCATTGGGAGTTCCTTGTTATGCCATTTGGAGCAACCAATGCGCCGGCTGTATTCATGGACCTCATGAATCGCATCTTCATGCCTTATTTGGATCAGTTCGTAATTGTGTTCCTAGACGACATCCTGGTCTACAGTAAGAGTGAGGCAGAGCATGAGCATTATCTCAGAATTGTCCTCCAGATTCTCCGAGAGCACCAGTTGTATGCCAAGTTTAGTAAATGCGAGTTCTGGCTCGATCGTATTTCGTACTTGGGTCATATCATCACCCGAGGAGGAGCTGAAGTGGATCCCCAGAAGATCGTGGCCATTGAAACGTGGCCAGTACCTAGCACAGTTGCAGAAGTCCGTAGTTTTCTTGGATTGGCCGGCTACTACCGGCGATTTATTTCAGACTTCGTTCGAATATCAGCACGATTGACCCAGTTGACCCGCAAGGAAGTGCAGTTTGCTTGGACAGCAGAGTGTCAGGATTCTTTTGAGAAGTTGAAGCAAGGCTTGATGACGGCACCCATTCTCACGCTTCCAGATAGAACCGGAGGATTCTTAGTGTATTGTGATGCTTCGGACAGAGGTTTATGATGTGTTCTGATGCAACATGGGCAGGTAATAGCTTATGCGTCACGACAACTTCGTGATCATGAGAGGAATTACCCAACCCATGACTTGGAATTGGCAGCAATAGTGTTTGCACTTAAGTTGTGGAGGTACTACTTGTACGGAGATGGGGTAGAGATCTTCACCGACCACAAGAGCCTGAAGTATGTTTTCATCCAGAAGGATCTTAACATGCGTCAGAGGAGATGGCTGGAGCTTCTTGTGGATTATGATATCAACCTGCAGTATCATCCTGGGAAGGCCAACGTTGTTACAGAGGCATTGAGCAGGAGAGCCGGAGTTTATTTCCTAACAGCGCAATCAGAGCTGTTAGCCGATCTTCAGAAGATGGGTATAGAAGTTGTTCTTCCTTCCAATGTGGCATTGATGGGCAGCATGCAGGTTCAGTCCAGCATAGTCGAGAGGATCCGGATGGCGCAGTCAGCAGATTCCAAGCTTCAGCGACTCAGAGCAGAGTGTGAGGCGGAACGAAGACCAGAGTTATGCATTCATGAAGACGGTACACTTCGACATGGTAAGCGTACCCAGTGGAGATATCAAACAGAAGATCATGGTAGAGGTCCACAGTTCGCAGTATTCTACTCATCCCGGTGGCACGAAGATGTACCGTGATATCCGCCAGCACTTTTGGTGGAATGGCATGAAGAGAGAGATAGCCCGGTTTGTCTCTCGTTGTTTAGTCTGCCAATAAGTTAAGGCTGAACATCAGAGACCAGCTGGACTACTTCAACCATTTCCAATTCTCGAGTGGAAATGGGAACATATAACCATGGATTTTGTGACTGGATTGCCTAGATCTCTGGCTGACAGAGACGCTATTTGGGTTGTCATAGACAGGCTCACGAAGGTGGCTCACTTCCTCCCGTTCAGAGTTGGTCAGTCGACGGCTCAGCTAGCGGAGATGTATCTCCAGCAGATTGTCAAATTGTATGATGTACCAGTCAGTATCACCTCGGACAGAGATTCCAGATTTACGTCGCACTTTTGGCGTAGCCTGCAAAAGAGTTTGGGGACTCGCCTCCAGTTCAGCTCAGCATATCACCTACAGACAGATGGTCAGTCAGAGCGTACCATACAAACCTTGGAAGACATGTTGAGATCTTGTACACTCGACTTCGATGGTTCGTGGGAAGACCACCTGCACCTGGTAGAGTTCTCGTACAACAACAGTTTCCAAGCTAGTATCCAGATGGCCCCGTTTGAGGCACTGTATGGTAGGAAGTGCCGATCCCCGCTAGCATGGGACGATGTCGGAGAGAGGCATATGCTCGGTCCAGAAATAATTGCTCAGACCGTTAAGGTGGTCAGGAAAGTCAGAGATCATCTTCGAGTTACCCAAGATCGCCAGCGTCATTGGGCCGATTCTCATCGACGCCCTCTTGAGTTTTCTGTCGGCGACCATGTATTCCTGAGGATTTCGCCTAACCGTGGCGTCATTCGTTTCGACGTGCGGAGAAAGCTTAGTCCTAGGTATATAGGGCCATTTGACATTCTGGAGCGAGTAGGAGATGTATCCTATCATCACGCTCTTCTACCATCGCTACGTGAGGTGAATGACGTATACCATGTATCCCAACTGTAACGGTATATCCCGGACCCGAGCCACATCCTGGATCATTCAGAATTGGTTGTTGGTACCAACCTTTCGTATGAGGAGAGGCCCGTGTCTATATTGGACCGAAGAGAGAAGACACTCAAGAACAAGACTATCAAGTTAGTCCGAGTTGCTTGGGGTCATCACTCTTTTGGTGAGTCAACGTGGGAGCATGAGGATGATATCCGATCGCGATATCCCGACCTGTTTGACTCGTGAGGTATAATATCTTTCTTATGCCTTACACTTCGAATTCTTGCTTGCATATTTGATTGCTTGATTGATTGCTTAGCTGTAGATTGCATCTGATAGTGTAACTTGTCCCGACACCTCTAGCCTCTTTAAGTAAATTCCGAGGGCGAAATTCTGTTAAGGTGGGTAGAGTTATCACCCTCGAAAACTGTGTTACGTATTTTCGTATACGTGTACATATTTTGGGTCCGTATTTTTATTAGTCATGGTTAGCTAGTCATGATTTATTTTTAGCATGTTGCATTGGCATGGTTATTTTGGTATTTCATTGGTTATGGCTTAGCTTGGTTCGATTTAGCTTGGTTTGGTTTGCTTTTGGGTTCATCATGAACCAAAAGAAAACCCCTACCTACCACCACCATCATCATTTAAAACCCAACCCCCTTCTCTCTCATCTTTACTTTTTATTTATTTCTTCATCTTCTTCCTCTTAACTTCTCCACCTACCAAGAGAAGCTTAGGCAAGTACAACTTTTTTCATGGAGAAACTCCATTTTGTTGTTCTATTGTCTTCCTCGCGAGATTCTAAGATACTTTAGAACTTGGCATTTTCTATTTTGATGGATATTTTCTTGTAGATCTAAGTTTATATTATTTTTGGTTTTCTTGGATTTTGATCTATTGAACTTCATTATTTTCATGTTTTGATTATTCCATGTTGTAGAGAATTCGATTTTACCTAAAATAGACCTTTGAAAAGTTAGATTTCGACTTGTTTTGAGATAGTTATGGCCAAAGGTATTTTTGGCCATTTCTATGTTCATCTGTGCTGATTTTTGGCAAGGACGATGAATAGTGCCGCATAGTGTCCAGTCGCATAAGAGTGCTGTATAGTGCCGCATAGTGTCCAGCCGCATAAGGGTACCGCATAGTGTCCAGCCGCATAAGGGTGCTGCATAGTGCTGCATAGTGTCCAGCCGCATAAGGGTGCTACGTAGTGTCCAGTCGCATAAGGGTGCTGCATAGTGTCGCATAGTGTCCAGCCGCATAAGGGTGCTGTATAGTGTCCAGCCGCATAAGGGTGCTGCATAGTGCCGCATAGTGTCCAGCCGCATAAGGGTACTGTATAGTGCCGTATAGCGTCTAGCCGCATAAGGGTGCTGCATAGTGCCGCATAGTGTCCAGCCGCATAAGGGTGATGTATAGTGCCGTATAGTGTCCAGCTGCATAAGAGTGCTGTATAGTGTCGCATAGTGCCCAGCCGCATAAGAGAGTGCTGCATAGTGTCGTATAGTGTCCAACTGCATATGAGAGTGCCGCATAGTGCTAAATAGTGCCGCATAGTGCCTATTTTGGCTATTTTTAGCTATTTTAAGTCCTATTTGGCTGAATTGTGGCCAAAATTTCTTCCAACTCCCAACATGAAAGTTGTAGATCTTTTCCTTGGCTTCAAGAATATGTTATTAGTTATTTTATGCAAGTTTTTCTTAATCATGATAATGTAAGAATAGAACACGATAGTGGCCCGCTGTGGCGCACTCTTGACAAATAAACTGACATGATATATCTCGGCATGCTGTTACGACAGCTAGCCTGACATAACAAGTAGGAACGACCTGGAACCGTGGGCGATTGTATTTGTACAAATAAACTGGCACTGTCTTGCATCATGTCTAGGATGGGGATCCCTGAGTACCACGGTCAGGGGTACCCACTGTAATCGACTAAGGCTAATAAACTAGAATAATTCAGTAGTCATGAAGAGATTTCCCATCTACAGGCAATCCCGTTATCTTGGCGCACTAAGTGGACTTGTAGCCTACCGACGAGTAGGGCACATTTCCAGCACACTGTCACGTGTTGCATCCTTCATAAACGGACATTCGACCTGGATAACCGGATGGTCTGCAGGGCTTGTGGCTGTTGGGATAATCTCATTACATCTTGCTAGTAACTAGGCCTGTGATAACCCTAGTTAGTTAAAAGTATCAAGCCGTACTCTTGATTGGCCGTGATTGATTGGATGGAGTTTATTCCAGCTTAGTCTTATCTTGATCCTGTGCAAGATTGTGACATGACATGATTATTGATGCTTGCCTTAACAATAACGATCGGGGGTCCATTTCTGTTCAGGCGAAGGGTTACAACCCCGGTCCCTATTTGGTTTAAGGATTGTAACCTGGCTCCCGGAGCAGTTCTGTGTCCTCTCTTCGTTTATTATCTTATTTCAATCCCATGCCATGTTCGTTATGTTTTACCTTACCTTAATACCATGATTATTTATACTGGCCTTAGCAATAAAGATCAGGGGTCCAGTTCTGTTCAGGCGAAGGGTTACAACCCCGGTCCTTGTTTGGTTAAGGGTTGTAACCTGGCTCCCGGAGCAGTTCTGTGTCCTCTCTTCGTTTATTGTCTTCACTGTACCAATAGTATTTGAGACGGATTTCTATTCAGGTAAAGGGCTGCAACCCCGGTCCTTATTTGGTTAAAGGGTTATGACCTGGCTACTTGAATGGTTTTCTCGTACTCAGTTTACTGTTGTTATCTCTATTATTATCAGTTCTTTATTTATTATCTTTAATATTCTATTGTGATATGCTGGTTTTAGTTCCTAAGTAAAGCCTCTTTGTGGCACTTGCACTTTCTGGGGTCTGATCCAGCTGATTTTGTATGGCCAGATATCGGAGCAGCACCAG
>JANAVB010018797.1:2852058-2855968 GCA_029216955.1 Iris pallida
TACTAAATAGGCATTTTCTTCTCAGCCTTTATCCATGCATTGAATGACTCCGCACAACTAGAAGCAACCTCGTCGTATCTACATCCGGGAAAGAATACATTTGACCAATGTTCAGGTTTTTGTTTATCCATCCAATTCACAACATGACCACAATTCCGATCATATATCTTCTTAACTGCTTGTTTATAACCACTTTGTACAGGAAAAAAAAAATTAATTAAGAAGGAAGTCAAGGCACAAGCACATGAAAAATGTACCATTCTCCATTCCAAACTAACGGAGAATGCATATTCTCCTTCTTAAGGAACACGGAAAATGACATTCTCTGTGAGACTTAAACGAAGAATTACCATTATCCGTGTTAAAATAACAGAGAATGCACATAAAAGCTCCATATATATGACTAACTTACACACCTGGCATTAGAGCATATACTGCTTGCCTCCAAGCTTCAAGTATATGCGGATACATGTTTTTATTTCCTTTCTCCTTCAGCGGTATGTTATTCTTCATGTGATAATAGCAATAGCTATGGTAAGCAGTAGGGAACACTTTAAAAACTTCAGAAACTAAACTGGTGCCTTCATCTGAAAGAAAAACAAATACGCCTACTACATCAAACAACATTCTTGAGATTTTTAAGGAGCCATTCCCAATTGTCGCCATCTTCGTCCGAGACTATACCGTAGGCAAGAGGGTAGAACTGTTACTCACCATTCTTCGCTGTAGCAGACATCAAACATCCTCTAAACCTCCCTGTAAGGAAAGTCGCATCCAAATATAGCATCGGGTGACAATATTGAAAACCTTCGACGCAAGCCCCATATGAAAGAAAAAGCTGCTGAAACCTCATTGACGTATCATCTTTCTGAAAGTCGATAACAGAACCAATATTGGTTTCCTTTACCTTATCGACATACCAACACAAGTCGGTGTAAGCTCTAATATTATCTCCGTACATTTCTTGGTGCACCAGCCTAATGCCGTGGTATGCCTGCCCGTAGGTAAGAGATAAACCGTAGTCAACCTTGAATTCATCGACAACTAATTTTGCTGACTTTTTAGGATCCATCCGAACAATGTCACTAACCAAACTTTCACAAACTTTGCTGGAACAACTAGATTACCTTTCTCCATATAGCCAGCTCCACTATTGTTCTCCCACATACCTCTTCACCTCAAAAATTTGATTATCTTTCGAAATGGATATAGCATGGACGTTCCACAAACAAGCATGATCTTTAATTCTTGCAGCAAACGGTGTACCTCCCCGGCTCAGATTTTAAAATATGGAATGGATGAAGAGATTCAAAACATACCTTCCTAACAGCGTGCCTAACTTCTTCAACACCATTTAGAAAGATCTGACCAACGCTGGTAATTGATCCAGGCTACATATCCGATTTCCTCTTCTTTACTGTCTCAATTGAGCCCTCATAAAATTCTACTACTCGTTTATCTTTTAAAGTAGGAGAACATCTACTTAAAAAACTAACAGAGGAAGACGAAGGTCCATGGGAGTGCTTTGACAAGGAAAAGTTGTCGATAAAGAACATGGAGAGTATACTTGCTCCATAAATAGATCAAAGCTCACGTATGGGTACCATGAAACCCCCAACTAATGACCGAAGCCAAAAATTACTGTCAACTACAGTCAGTCCCATCGGAATGTAAAAACTTCAAACAAAAGAAAAGTGGATCCAAAGAAGTCCATCGATTGCACACTTGATACTTTAAAAATTCACATGGTACTTTCATAGTGACACGACAGAAAACTATGTCTCTTTTGAAACAAAGATTAACTAAACACTTGAATCCATTCCCCCTCCTGATAACACAAAACAGAAGAGATCACAAAAGGACAACACATTTCTGATCATTCTTCATCTAAAACTAACGAAGAATGATTATTATCCGTCTAAAACTAACTGAGAAGCCATTATCCGTGTTAAATTACACGGAGAATAGTCATTCTAGTGTTTTAACATGAGACTGACTGACCATCTCGTTTATTTTAAAACGGAATGTCATTCACCGTATTACATTACAAGGAGAGTTCATTCTCCGTGTTAAATTATACGGAGAATGGCATTCCCAATGTTAAACACATGAGAATGTCATTCTTCGTATAATTCAACCCGGAGAATGCCATTCTCGTTTATTTATAAACAGAATATTCCTGTGTTAAAACATGAGAATGATCATTCTCCATCTAAATTAATATGGAGAATGTCATTCTCCGATTTATTTACTAAACGAGGATGACATTTCCTGTGTTAAAACACATGAGAATGATCATTCTCCGTCTAAAACTCACGGAAAATGATCATTTTCAAGGAAATGGCCATTCTTCGTCCAGAACTAACGGAGAATGAGCATTCTCCATCTAATATGACGGAGAATGCTCTTTCTCTTGACAAGTGAACGGATGATGACAATTCCAGTCATATAGCACGGCGAATATCATTCGCCTTCATATTCTCACAAAAGAACGAGATTAAATATCTCTCTAATCGTTTCTCAGTTATAAATCTTTATAACAAATTCAAATTCAACAAAAAATTTGAGATATGCAAAGATGATGAATAAATTTCTATATATCTGAATTCTCACTTTGTTTTAAGATCTATAAAAAGACAAGAAGAAGATCTTCTCTCCATAATTGACATAATTGCCGAAAAACAACAAATCTCTCCACGATGATGATGATGATTATGATGAGCTATGATCAAAGTTCGATTGAAGAAGATCACAGTAAACTACGAACGATCTTTGCGATCTCTGCTGAAGATGAGAGCAATAGAATTCAGATCTCTCGTGAAGAAGAAGAATACGAAAATCACAATCCAGATCTGACTTTTTAATTCAAAATCATATATATATATATATATATCTATATATATATAATATATATATATATATATATGACCAAATTTGCGCGAAGGGGTATTTTTGGTACTATAAAATGTCAATTCTGTAAATACATAGCATCTAAAGGGAATCTTTGAATATTTGACGTGGAATTATATAATTCTGGACATTTCATAAAACCCATCCTGCGGGTGGGTTTTTCATACAACCCACCCCGAATGGGTTTCTCAACAATTTTAGTTATTTTATTTATTTATTTAACCTTAATGTTAAGACGATCATAATTTTTTTTTAAATTGGAAGTCAATATTAATATACTAAAACTCTAGGGTGATAATGAGGTTTGAGCATTTGTCATTGTTTTATTCTAACAAAGCTATGCAGTTCAAAGATTTATTTTGGATGGAGGGGTGGATTCAAGATTCTTACAAGTACACATATTTTTTATTGTATTGTTTGTATAATGACTTTAATAATTTTTTAGTTTATGAAATATGCATCCATAATTATTTAGTCCGCGTGACAATATATATATATATATTTTAATATATATATATAGATATAATATATATATAATATTATTATATTATATATATTATATATATATATATATATATATATATATGACAAATGACCTCTAGTTAGTGGTTAAGAGAGATGTATGCGGTCCGAGTGGTTAGAAAATCGATTCCCAGTTGGCGTTCGCCATTATTCCTTCTTTCAAAAATAATATTAAATAATAAATATATGTGTGTAGTGATCTATTAGTTATTTACCATGCTTGTTAGGTAAAATTTGAATATCAAAACTAATAGGTAGAAAAAGGCAGTTTTGTCATAGGAAATAGAAATGGAGATGTATATATGAATTAAAATAATTAATCTAATATAATATTTACTAAATTGATAATAAATTGATATATTAGAAGAATAGTAAATTGTATATCGTGTTCTTATATAATCGTGTTGTACATCGTGTTGTTTATATATATATATATATATATATATATATATCTATATATATATATATATATATATAT
>JANAVB010018797.1:2862680-2915180 GCA_029216955.1 Iris pallida
TATATATATATATATATATATATATATATATATATATATATATATATATATATATTATATTATTGAGTTATTAATAAATTTTTTAGTATATTAATTAATATAAGATACAAATGTTTAATTTTATTATAAATAATTTCAGGTTATTTATTTCCTACATAGAGTATCACATATGTATATAGGCATATATATAATTATATTTTTTAAATAGAAATATTAGAGGAAAAAATATATTAATGGATTATATATATAAATAAATATATATTGAGGATTTTAATTATATAAATATATATGTATGTATATATGTATATTTATATTATATTTATATACATGTGTGTATATATAGGTGTATAACTATATATGTGGTGTATAACTATATATGTATATTATATTTATATACATGTGTTATATATAGGTGTATAACTATATAGGTGTATAAACTATATGTGGTTATATATATATATATATATATATATATATATATTTCTTTGATTAGCTAATGATGTAACCAACCTATCATCTAACTTAGAACCCACACCAGCAAAAACCGAACGTAGCAAACCCCTAGCTCAACCCATCAGCCAACACACACACACACACACACACACACACACACACACACACACACACGTATACACAAACCCTTCTCGTCCCTCTATGTGTAACCGAAGCCAACTCCTTCTTTAAACCATGATTTAATGAGAGAGAGAAAGAGATATTCTCAGAGAAACTCAAGCCAACCCCAACTCAGATGTCTCCCCGTCGCCGACGACCGCCGGGGCACGCCGAAGCGCCACCCACCGCCGCCAACAGCCGCGTGCGCGTGCACGCCCGCGTTCAGGCCGCATAGGGAACCCGTTTCAGGTAACCGTCTTCCCCATCTCGTATCTATGCGCACGCTCGATCAAATCGAGATCCGTAAATTTCTACGGATAGCCGATGTGACCCACTAGGAGTCCCATTAAATAGATTTTCCAATACCAAATCCTGCTGTTCGAAAATTCGATGCAGAGTTGTCGAAAAATCACGTTTAATTGAACATATCTAGATTCCCGGATTACTGTTTTTGGAGGCGATTTCTCGCCGATGCTTCGACCGATTCAAAAATTCGTTTGAAGGGAGTTGTAGACAACCTATAGGGCTCTATGAACCATCTTTCGATTCCTGTTTTCGTGGACAGTATGTCTCGAAAACTGATTTACAAAATCAGGAAAAATATCGTTCCGAAAATCCGAATTTCGGGAATTTTTTTGATACGGTGTGCGTCCCGTCAAACCGGGCGACTTGGTCGCAACCTGTAGGCATCGAAAGGCACGTACGGATGTTGTAGATATGTGGGATTCAACGGAACTTGATTTTGCTGCGTGTGCGCGACGAAATCAGTGCGTATCCATCGAGATATCCCGTTTCGACCCTTTTGCGAATTTGCCAATTACTTTGTGCACGTTCGTCGTCTCGAGACGAAACTTGCGCCAACAGAATCGAGTAATTTTTTTTGGTCATGTACGCCAAGTTTGGTCCTATTCTGAGAAGGTCGACCGGAACGCTAATTTGGCAGGCCCGCGACCTGATCCAACGGGCAAAATTGTGCACGAACCATCGGAATCCAAATTTAGATATACGGTTGGATTTTTCTCATCAAAACAAACCCATAGACATATATTTTGACGACTTTAGAGACCGTAGAGACCGGCTCGTTTTTCGGTGCAATGCGGGTCCAACGGCGGACATCGTTTTGGTCCAAAATTATCGTTTTGCTCCTGTGTCTAGAATTGGACTTATGGGTAGGCCATCCTAGCTAATTTCACCATTCTGAAGACGTTGGTATTATCTGTTTCAGCATTAGGAGAGTATTGCACGAGTTGACCCTTCGAGGCTCATTGAGTGGCATTATTGATTCCTCAGTTCAGAACCAGGCGAGTAACTTCTCTGATGATTTTCCATTCATGATATTTACTATGTTTCTTGTATCTAGTGTATATATTCATGATTCTTGACACATTGGTCATACGGATTGGTATTTTATGGATCCCGTCATGGGTTGTTCTTCCTTGTTTACCTTGGTGTACCTTGTACAAGCCTTCTTATAGTTCTTGTACAATGTATGGACATTGATTCTCGAGAAGACTTGCTACCTTCTCTTAGAATCCCGTGTCGTAACAAGTCATGGTTGGATCCACTATATCAGTCGGGGGCAGGGGAATATTAGTCTAGACATGTGGTCAATACCCACCTTGTGCATTGTATAGATCCTTGTGAGTGTTAATCATACACTTCACGTATGATTAACTAGGCCAGTAGACCTTGTGCAAGTTCCCAAGCCGGCCATTGTCAAAGCTAATATTCATTCAGGTAGATAGTTGTTCTTGATTCTTATACATGACATGTTCAGATATCTTCATTCTTGCTCTAGTTTACTGCTTTACCCTTGCCATGCTACTTTCATGTACATTCTACTTTACTCGTGTTTATTCTCTCTATTTACTGTTACATAGCACTTGTCATTTATTGGGAATTGTTGTTAGAATTGTGCTCGTTCCAATCCTGACTGGACATGTTGACAAAAGTTTACAAATTATGGCGAGAACGAGTGTCCTACCTACTACGGTCCTCATGACGTAGTGGGCGTAGACCAGGAGACCCTAGTCCAGCAGGGGTTAATGCCAGCTAAAGAGGCTATAGTAGTGACTTAGTCAGACTAGGATTTGACTGGACTTTGTCTCCAGCTTTTATATTGGACATGTTATGTTATTTTAGACTTATTTGACTACTTTGTGACTCACTATGGATTTGTATTAGCTACTTTGCACTCTAAGTTTATCTTTATCTTTATTCTTATCTTTATTCGTGCCATATATTCTTCCTGCTAGATTGTGATTGAGTTTATATGTATTCATATTATATCCTCCATTCGGAGATGACAAGTTATTATACATTGTTAGATAGCAGACCTACAACGTACTATGCCGTTTCTGCGGTGTAGGCTGGGCGCTGTTACGCACTCGTGCCCTTGCATTGGGTGCGGGTCGTGATAGAATTAATGAATTTAAAGAACATATTAGATCTTCTAAAAATTTTAAACTTGTCCCACCGTGAATTATTGCTATTATATTTTGTTACAAATAGTTTGTAGGCAATAATGATTGTTTACATGGATTGATTATTGTTTACATGGAATGGTCAGAAATAGAGATCCCACGCAAACAAGTTTGCTTCTCTGATCTAAATTCGAGGTTGAAAGGAGACTTTAGAGATCTCACGTAAACAAGTTTGCTCTCCAAAGAACTCGATTTCGACGAAGAACCACTATAATGCTTCTGATTACAACTTTCACTTTATGTTACAAACTGACAGAGTCAGAGTACGTTCTTCCTTGCAAACATGTTGCAATTGAGACATAATGTTAATTGAGACATAACGCTTACAAGTAGAAGGAGGAAGGAGAAGAAGATAGAATAAAAATTATTCTTGCTGGGGTGGCGAAAACCACCGTTGCTCAAAGCAAGAGGCAAGAGGGCTCTATTTATAGAGAAGGGTGGAAAGAGGGCTCCTTTAATATATTTATGTGACTCAAACGAATACCCTGGACTCCTTTAATATATTTTCAGTACATCACCAAAAGGAGGCAAGAGGGCTCTATTTATAGAGAAGGGTGGAAACCCCTTCCTACTCCTAGCCGATGTGGGACTAAAATACCAACTCTTAAATAAAACAAGATTGATATTTTAAATTCCACAATCAACATGCACCCACACATAGCACCCCCGCATAGCTCGCACATGCACCCACGCATGCAACTCACGCATGAAACAAGTGCAACAAACGTGAACAAGCGCTATGCGACGATGCTGACGTGCTATGTGCAAAGTGCGCCATCAAAGCACCACTTTGTGCCCTTGAGCTCGAGTTCAAGTCGCTAAGCCCCTTTGGGGATCAACTACAAAGGAAGTTTTCCCTGACAAAAAGCATAAATGCTTTCTTGAGGTGTTTGAACTTGGTCCTACTAGGAAAACATCTCATATGGCACCCACCACTTGGGCCACTACCCCATGTGCATCTCTTAACACCAAGCATGGTATTATATTGGGACACTCACTTGGAGTATTTTCAAATGTGGGACTATCTTTCTAGCTCCCAAGAGAGAACATCTTTATGAATATAAAAAAAATCCAACAATCTCCCACATATCTATATATATATGTTTAGCGTTCCCCACAGTGAGTACCATTATGCATAAGGATAGATTTTGTTTCGACTTGGATCTTCTCGGATGGGTTAAGCAACAGTACGATACAAGAATGGACTAAACCTTAAATTTTGTATCCTAGCTTCTATTCTTCCCACTCACATAATGACATCATCTATACTTCCGGTTGCACGTTAAAGGCCCTATGTGTCAATCCCCGTTCCCAGGATATGTATTTTTAATACGTGTACTACTTAACTGTATTTATTTAGTATTTATCATGCATTTATTTTGTATTTGATTCCTTTAATTACATGCTAAATATTTTTCTGTATTTTATTTTCTGTTTTTGCTTAGCTCTTGGTTTATTGCGGTTCATGTTGAACCAACTTGGTTTGGCTTGGTTCATCATGATAAGGGGTGGATGGCCAAGATTGTATGGGGAAGGAATGGGTGGTGGAGATCAAACTTGACTTGATATTTATACACCTTTTCTTTTCTCTCTCCTCACAAACTCTCATTTTATTTCCTCCACCAAAACCCTAAAACCCAATTTGGAGAGGCAAGTACATCTTGCACACCATGAGGGATTTCATGCATCCCCATTTATTTTTAGTCCATGTTGTTCCTCTCCTCTTTCTCTACAAGTTTAGGTCTTAAAGTTTTTGATTTCCATGGATGGTTGTGTGTAGATCTAGGTTTTAAGTTTCGAATTTTCATGGTTTTGATCTATCAAACTTTGTTATTTTCAAAAACAAGTGTTCCATGTTGTAGAGAATTCAATTCTAGTCAGTTTTGACCTTTATTTTGCCCAATTCCGAGTCTGATAGCCCAAGTTATGGCCATTGGAAGTTTTTGAAACTCCATGGCCGAAGCTTGCTGGTGCAGAGGTATGCATGTTATGCGCCCAAAGGCACTATGCGCCCAAAGGCATGTGATACGCCCAAAGGCACTATGCGCCCAAAGGCATGTTATGCGCCCAAAGACATATTATGCGCCCAAAGGCACTATGCACCCAAAGGAATATTATGCGCCCAAAGGCACTATGTGCCCAAAGGTATGTTATAAGCCCAAAGACATGTTATGCACCCAAAGGCACTATACGCCCGCCCAAAGACATGTTATGCGCCCAAAGGCCTATGTGTCCAAAGGCATGTTATGCGTCCAAAGGCATTATGCTCCCAAAGGAATTGCTATGCTCCCAAAAGAATTGCTATGCTCCCAAAGGAATTGCTATGCTCCCAAAAGAATTGCTATGCTCCCAAGGGAATTGTTATGCTCCCAAAGGAATTGCTATGCTCCCAAAGGAACTGCTATGCTCCCAAAGGGACTGCTATGCATCCACAGTGAATCAGTGCATTCTCCAGCTGTATGCGTATAACAGTCGTTTCAGTCTGCGCTTTCGCTAAATTTGCGCCATCTGTCTTATCCCGTACGATTCGTCGAATTCGAGCGTTTCGTCTTATCTTGTGCATTTCGATGGATTCTGCCACTTAATGCATGTTAGTGTTTTAATACATATTGTTGTGTGGAGTGTGCCCCGTGTCTTGATTGGCTTGTGGGCATCCGTATCCCTGGTACTTAACCCTGAGAGTTATAGACTCGACCATACTAATTACTAGTTTGACTTTCATACCTTGTCACGAATTGACATTGATTGTTACCTTGACTAAATGATTGATCATGCGTTCTTAGTTAGAACTAAAATACTGGCTAGTCGTCTTATTGAATTGAATGAAACACGTTCATGTATGAACCATGAACCATTGCGATCGACTAGTCGATCCCGAACATTGGCATATGGACACGTGCTGACTTCAACTTCTTTCTACAAAAGCAGCATGTATACCTTACAGTCAAGGTATGATTATCCTGTGGCTAAGTTTGATTATTGCATTACGCTATGTAACACCTACAACCTAATCGCACAGGCATCGTTGTAGAGATATGCATATTGTACTATATACGGAAGTACTCATTCAGAATGACCATGATCCACGGCATGAGATTTTAATTAACGTTGGGACTATTAAGTTCAATAAAATAACTATTGCATGGAGAGAATAGATTCCCGAGTTCTTACATGGCAGCCATCTTGGGATAAGTAGTGCCCCGACATGCCGGCTGGTTCCCACGGATACTGCAAATCTGCCACATGGGCAGGGAGTGGTATCTGTTTATATTTTTCTGCATATTGATGACGGACGTCCTGCTGGGACACGTCTAATTCACGATTGGCGCAGTTGATTATTGGATAGACTAGCCTTGCTCGTACATTGTAATAACTGAGGAATCCCTTATTGCATATTTCTAGGGCAACTTGGAACTTATAGTTAGCAAGCCGTAGTAGTTTTATTGCCGTTTAACTTGATTTGTTTGTGTACTGTACCTATTCTGTTAACTTCTGAGATGAACAGAATGTCAGGACATGACGAGTCAACTTCTGTCCTTGTTTGGTTGGGAAGTTGGCTTGAAGTGTCGTGATGTTGTGGGAATCCCAGTAGCAAGCAGAGACTTATTGATCATATTCTTAACTCTTTTCACTGGCTCTAATTTTTTATGTCGTGCTTCCTTTGTGGTACTTTCTATTTGTGGTCTAACCTCTCTGGTTTTGCGTGGCTAGATTTGGAGCCAGCTTTCGAGGACTCAGCTTACTTCCACCCCCAAGATGGTCAATACTGGAGGGATGATCGCAGGAGGACACGAGTGGGTTCGTTGCTTCCCTGCTCGTTTTGCTACTTACTTTACTTTTGCCGCTTGGCACCGACATGTTAGTCGGACTGTCTTACACTTACTTTTACATAATTGTAACTAAGTCAGACTGCAACTGATAACGATTGTGTATACCTTGTTATATCATTTGGCTATGTTTTGTAAAGCCAGATCTCAAGAACATTTTGACTGAGCGTTTGGAATGCTGTACGGCTTATTCTTACATGTTCTCCACTTACTGCTTTTCATTGAATAATTGGGACAATAGAGGTTGAGTAAACCTAGTGAGACTTGTATGTAGTATGCACCCCCTTGTCTTGTAGACAATATTAATCATATTATACGGTATTTATCTACCCATAATACGTAGCTGTCTGAGTTATTCTCCCGCTCTCCGGTATTCTGGATCTGGGGCGTGACAAGGTTTTAGTGGTGGCCCATGCAGGTCTGATTTCAGACTTGTGGGGTATTTTGATTTATAAATTGTCTCAATCACACATGTTTCCCTTTGATTTCATGATTCGTTACTCTCGACCCTAGCTTGACATTCCGGTATCCTTTGACTTCATTGATCTTTCTTGTCCGGTCGTTTGATTGTTCTCTTGTCCCTTTTCTTAGGGGCTCCTGGTCCGCATTTGTCAGAGCTAGACAGCGACAACAAGGGCAACACGAATAACATGACCATATTGGTCAGCAATAAAGGCCAATACTACCTCAAGAGAATATCCAAGAAGAGGTGATAGTGGAGCCAACAGCTGGACCGCAGTATCCAGAGGTTCTAATACCACCAACAGTTTCGCCTACCCCTGTGGCAGTAGACACACCAACCCTTCTGAAAATCATAAGAGGGATGATGGCTACTCAGCAACATCAGATGTTGGCCCAGTAACACATGCACACTCAGCTGCAAGACCAGAATGTATTACTCAACCAAGGATTACAGACGACTTTGAAAAGAGGAGTGGGGACTGATTCAGGGACGTCAACCAGATTCTGCAAGTACAACCCCCGTCGTTTTAAGGTACGGAAGAAGCGAATGCATAGCTTAAGGACATCGAGGCTACACTGATAGCAGCTAAGGTTCCGGCAGAAGAATGAGTGGATCAAGTGAAGCTGTTACTTCTGGATCTCGCACATGATTGGTAGGAATCAGAAGAAGTGGGCATCAGATGTCCTATTGCTTGGGATGATTTTACTGTGAGATTCAAGACGAAGTACTATGGGGTTGTAGCACAGTTCGAGCTACAATAGAAGTTTATCAACCTCAAGCAGGCTGGCAAAATAGTGGATGCTTTTATAGCAGAGTTCTGCAGACTGAGTAGGTTCGTCCCGGAGATGGTAGCAACGGAGAGCCAGAGGGCTATGAGGTTTCAGCAAGGGTTTTATCTTGAACTCTTGCAATTGATAGAGGGACACAACTACCAGATTTTCGATGATGTATTGACGGCAACCCGGAGGCATGAGATCACCATCCAGAGGATCACATCAAGAACTGGAGGTCAGAAGAGGTCTCACAATCAGATTGAAGGAGGAGGGGGATCAGCGCCCCGAATAACAGCACAATCACCTGGCATTCGCATTCACGATGTGGCAATACGAGGGCCAGCACCACCAACAAGACAACAACAACAACAATAACAACAACAACAACAACAACAACAGAGGAAGAACCAGCAACCCCCGGCGGGCTGTACCTATTGTGGAAAGGCAGGGCACACTAGAGGTTTGTGTCGGGCATTGAACGGATAGTGTTTGATATGTGGAAGTCCAGATCATCGGGTTTCCACCTGTCCGAGGAATTCTGTAGAAGCATGAAATTTCAGGACCAGAAATCCTATGCGCCAAATATTACATGCGCCAGGGAGCTCAGATGAAGTACTTGGCACAGCAAATAGCAAAAGCATAGACATTAAAAGAAGATTTTTATTTTATATAAAAGTATATTACATTTCTAAAAAAGTGCTGTACAAAGGAGAATTTCTACAAAGAAAAGACCCTAAGTCTACAGCCAGGTACAGCAACCACCATGCACTCTCAAACAGGCGTATCTCCCCATGCGCTCTCAGACATGTACATCACTTCAGCCTCTCAGTCAGGTACATCCCTTCAGCAGCTCAGTTATGTGCATCCCTTCAGCAGCTCAGTTATGTGCCGTACTTTCAGTCAGGCGCATCATGAAGTCTCAGCATATGCGCCATCAAATGCTTGGACTAATGAAGAATTTATTGAGCAGAACGAGGATGGACAATCAACCCTCTAGCTGGAGGAAAAGCTCTCCACAATATCCGCGACAAAATGAGGCTTTTAACACAACCAGAATGGGCAACACCCACTCTGACAGAGGAAAGAGCCTCCAAAGTCGGGGCACCGCAATTCCGATCTGTGGCTCTTCCAGCATAACGGAGACGAGGCTCGACCATCCCGATCTTTGGATGCAACAGGCACCTTCTGCCTGCCTCAGAACTCCTCGACTCCGACTTTTGGATGTAATAGTCACCTTCAAGTGCATCAATGAAGACAATACGTTGTATCTTCACCCTCGGGAGCATCTCGTCAATAGAATGTGCTCGAGCAAACAAGTTGATTTCGGGAGGACATGAGAGAACGAGAAGCAAACTCTCTCCATGCCACTATTTATAGGCCGGGCAAATCAAACCCATGGGCCAAGTGGCTGGCTCTCCGAATCCCGTGCAATGAATTTGCATTAAATAGTGATGAACCTGACGCTTCGAATTCAGCCAAGTCAAAAATGGCTATTTAAAGCACTCGAAGAACGTAACAGTCGGACCAATAAAGATGTGTCATGCAAAGCGGATGCGCCGGTCAGACCGCGCATCATACAGATGCGCCCATCAGCATCAAGCCCCTTATGAGGATGCGCCCCCATGCGTCCCCATGCACATAGTGGAACGCAGATTAACGTACCCACTCAAAGGCCCATCATCTGTCAAGAACATTAAATGCTGAAGTCTGACTGAGTTGGCAGCACGTCCCCCGAGGACTGAACAGTTGACAGCTTTTTCAGAAGACGAAGCGTCATCGACGTCAGCATCATCATTACTCTCCTCCGGCGGTTACAAGCTACGTGGCCGTCAACCATCTCGCATGCGCCTTCGCAGCTATGCGCCTAAATCTCTGCATGCGCCTCAAAAGCCATGCGGCTCAGACTTTTCTCTGATCCCTAAAGAAAGAAGTCAAGTCACTACTGGAGCCTCGCATGTGCCTCAAAAGCCGTACGCCCAGACTGGTTCGTGACTCCTAAAGGTTACAAGCCAAAGTCTCCTCATGCGCCCAATCCCAGGCGCATCCTATCAGATCCCTCCCCACCAAATCCGAGATCTTTGAGCCATGGACCTACGACACGTGTCCTTTGACTTGATTCAGCCTATGAAGGGGTGCTAATCACCCAAGATCTCAGCAACTGAAAGATCCTATCCATTACTACGTGTCAGCTCGGTCGCACCACAAAGGCAACAAGAAGGGTTCAACTCCTCAATCAGAGCGCATCGTCCATGCGCCTCCATCAGCAATCACCATGTGGCATCCCCGCGTACAGGCGCATCCTACATATGCGTGCATGAACAGCCAGCCTGTAAAGCTATAAATAGAGGGATCATTTCCTTCTTACACACACACAACTACGAACCTACTTATACATAGAGAGAGGTAGATACAGACACTCAACGTCTTCTTCCTCTCCGCATGCTCCAGCACCCAGAGCAACTCAGACCCTCAGAGAACCGAGAACCGTCGTCAGATCGTCAACGGAGTCAACGCATTACCACTCGCTCTATCGGCACAAGGGACCCAGATAAACAAAAGTGTACTCCTAGGACTATGTCTAAGTCCTACATTGTAACACTGTTCTGTTTGTAATTGAAATTTGCAATCAAAAGATTTTAATGGCAAACAAGCTGGCGACTCTGCTGGAGACTTCTTTCTCCTCCACCGAGAAAGCTGTGTCGCAATCCGACAACGTGAAGGTGGGCTCCTCCCACAAGATGCTGGTCGTGTGCCTCAATCAACAGGCGTATGAGGAGTTCATCTCTGAAGGCAGTGCGAGTCCTTCGAAGCGGCTGCCGAAGCCGAAGAAGACTCGCCAGGTCTGGGTGCGCAAGGTCGACTCCTCTGGCACCACCACCGAAGGGGATGCTCTAATACAGCCTTTCCTTCCTGCTGACGTGCTCAGCGACCAAGATGCGTCCACCGGTGTAGCGCATCTCTCGGGGAAGCGTGCGGCTGACCACATTCTCCAGCCATCTCCCTCTCAGGCGAGAAAGATGTGTCGACGGAGCAGGGGTACAGCTAATGTCCTGTGCATCACCTCTGATGCGCCACAGAGGGTCTCTGTCTTTGACAGACTCACTCGCTGTAGTGGCAAAGAGAATTTGGACTCTGAGTACTATGCACCCCAGCGGGATGGTACGAAGAAGTACAAGGCAGCACGGGCCATGCACCTCAAACGTGCTATGCCGGCCGTAAACCAGAAGCATGCGTTCACAATCATGTGCCCTGCTGATGGTAAGCTGTATAAGGTCGACTTAGGTGCTTCTGTGCCAGAAATGAGTCGACCTTCAAAGTCCTTATCTCACTTGGGCGCATCTGTTGCGTTCACAACCAAGTCGAGCAAGGCAAACCCTGTGGTCTTGAACTCTCGTGCCTCCACTGGTTGAGCGTCTGAGGTTCGTTCAAGTCACTGTAAATGTTGTTCCCCCACTATTGATCTGAGTGCCTCCTTGGTGTTGTATCAGGGGGCGCAACATTCACTTGACCACCCCGATGCTTGGCCTTGCCATGTGCCTGATGGGGGTGCGAAGGTGGCACTCTCCTCCAACGATCTGCGTAGCATGATTACTCACAAATGCCGATCAGGAGAGTCGATTGACAAGCACAATGCCCCCTCACAGGGCACACCTGTGCTGTAGTCACCATCAACTGCTGTTGCAAGACAGCAGTCCCACCAAGACAGTCGGTGTTCCAGCGGCTGCAATCATCAACACCCCTCCGACGTCGCCTCGGGAAGAAGGTGTCAATAAAAGAGGAGCCAGAACTAAAGGTTGCTTCATGCAACGTAATCTCTAACTCCTCGTCAATCCAAAAGGCGACTGGCAATTCCTCGTCCTCGTCCAAGAGCCAGTCGAGAAAAACTAAGACAACAGTCCCGTCCTCCAAAGTGTTTGAAGGCACTCAGGGGAGAAAGAAGATCTTGGAGGAAGCTAGGGGTATTCAAGCCCTTGTTGATCCTCCTTCTGAAGACGAAGATGTCCTCCAGAGCACAGCTGGGGTGGATCTTCATCCTGGAGATGAAGCCCGCCTCCCAGATGTAGCTGGAGGTAGTCTGGCCCCTGTGGATCTGCGTCTCGAAGACGAAGAAGTCCTCCAAGACAGAACTGGGGGTAATCAGGCCCTTGCGGATGCTCCTGAAGACGAGGATGTCCTCCAGAATGTAGCTGGGGATAGCCAGGACGAGGCTCCGGAGGAAGTTTCTCTTCTACAAGAGAGCGAGGCCGAAAGCGTAGCCTCAACTGATCCATCCGACTCCAGCCGTGTCATGACATTATACAAGACTGGGGGTGATACCGAGCCAGATGCACCGCCAGCAGACCTCGTCCAGCGCATGGATACCCTGGAGGGAGGACTCAAAACCCTTTCTGCCTCCATGCAAATGCTGACTCAAGCAGTGTTTGAAATACGGTCCGCTTTGGCCAGAGCGCCTTCTACCGGTCCTGACCCAGGGGCCAATGGAGAATCAAGTGTACCCCTTCAACGGGTATCCTTGGATATAGATCGCCGCGAAGCACCACGGATGTTGGAGCCTTCAAATGCTCAACTCCAGGCGGTACCACCTTCCCCGACTCCCAGCTCCACGGAAGACGTGGTCGAAATGATTAGGGACTTGCGCGAGCGCTTTGAGTCCAAGAATAGATAAGAGGAGCGCCAAAAGATGGAGATCCCCCAACCATATCCCCTCGAATGGAATAAAGTGGTTTATCCTCCTAAGTATAAAACACAAATATTGATGCCATATGACGGGAAGGACTCTCCGCGTCGCTATCTGACGTACTTTCTGTCTCAAATGGGACATCTCCCGAAGGAGGACGCACTACTCACCAGCATATTTGTCGGGGTACTGAAGGGAGTGGCGTACGACTGGTACTGCAGTCTCTCCGATAACTCCATATCTTTATTCGACGAATTGACGTATCTCTTCCTCGACCGTTTCTACGACGGCGGGAAGGACATGACAATGGCGTCCCTTATAGAGATACGTCAGAAGGAGAAAGAAATAGTTCGAGTATTCATCGAACGCTTCCGACAGGCCTGCTTCAGACTGCCCTCGGGCATGCCAGAACACGCACTCCTCTCCTCCTGCAGCATGAACATACTGCCTGCAATCAAACTCTGGCTCAACTCTACTCCTCCTTCCGACTGGAGTTCCTTGATCATCGTGACCGAAGCGGCAGAAAAGAAGGCGTCCAATGCTCGTCTTCTGGGAGTCAGTTTCCCTACCTTTGAGGACAAGGAAAAATGGCCTGCAGCCAACAACCCTGGACGAGAGACAAAGGGAAAACAGGCGTTGACTGTCAATGCCTCCAAGGGTGCATCAGCACCCACTCAGAAGCCTCCACTTGCACCAAGGCCAAAGGAGATTTATTCTTTCAATGATGAAGACACCCTGCAACTCTTTGAGATACTGAAGCAGGGTGACAAGATCAAGTTGCCAGACCCGAAGCATCCTGACGAGGTTGGAAAAGTGGATAATCCGAGGTACTGTCACTACCATCGGTTTGTCGGACATGCTACGTCCTCAAAAACTACATCCAGCGTATGATCAATGCGGATGTTATCTCCATCGACTACGAGGAGAAAACGGCCTCGGCCAACCTGGTGTCCCTCCAATTTGGCACCTTGCCGCCAACCACAACTCAAGATGGCATCGTCCCCATCCCAAAGGCGACAATGGAGGTGGTTAACTTACCACCTACTCGTGACAATGTGAGTGGACTCATCCCACTCACCATATCTCAGGAAGAGGTCTTATGGGTTCACCCTGATCTTGTCTCCGAGATTACTCAACCGGAGGTACGCTCTGCCTTCAAAACTAAGGGCAGGAAGATCAAGTCTTGCCGCATGGTCTGTTCCTCTGCGGAAGAGGTACTTCCTGTACAGACGTGTTCATATCAGAATGCCCAGCCTGATGAAGCTGCCGTCGAGGTGGTGCCTCCTTGTACCGTCCCTGCTACCCAGGAAGAGGGCCTATCCAAGCCTCCAGCAGCCAATAAACAGAAGCATGCAGGGGCCCGATTCGACAAGCCTTTCCGAAAGGAGAATGCTTCGGGGCTAGCCAAGCCCCACAACTTTGACATACTGGCACAACTTGCCAGTACTCCTGCCCGCCTATCTCTGTTTGAGCTCCTTCGTCTTTCCAGGGACACTCGTGAAGCTCTCTGTGAAGCCCTGAAGGATGCTGAGTACTTCATCAGTCAGGTCAAGCAGCCTGAGGATACTTCGACTACATGTGTGCACTGTCATTGTACGGATGAAGTTATTCCCAACATAATCTTCACCCAACAAGACATGCTGCTCAAACACAACCGACACAACAAGCCACTTTATTATACAGGGTATGTCGATTCCGTCAAGGTGAAGCAGATTTAGATCGATCCGGGGTCTTCCCTCAGCATCATCCCGAAGACGCTGCTCTCAACACTGGGGATCCCAATGTACCGACTGGCGCCTTCCAACACAACAATCAGTGGCTTCAATGTTAGCAAAAGCGAGCCGCTGGGCAAAATATGGCTGAAGTGTCATATTGGTAACCTCAGAACCGAGGTGACTTGCTATGTCGTAGATGCTGACGTCAACTACAACCTCCTACTGGGTCGTTCATGGCTGCATGAGTACATGGTGGTGCCATCTACACTCCACCAATGCATGAAATACGTGTCCACCAACGACATCATCCGGACGGAGTTCGCAGACATTGACCCTTTCAAAGGGGTCGAAGCCTACTTCACTGATGCTACCCTATACAAGTCACTCGACGAAGGGGAAGCCAACGACGCTGACGATGAAGCAGAAATAGTGGCAGAGCCGGACATCGAGCCAGAGATGATTCCCGACGCTCCTTTGAAGATCCGACTCAAGGGAAAACTGCCTCAGATATTGCCTCCTATGACTATCAAGCTACCTGGAAAAGTACCAACTGCTCTAGGTAGAACACCTACTGAAGCTCCCTTGAAGATAAGGCTCAAGGGAAAGCTGCCTCAAACATCGGCTCCCCTTGTGGCAAAACTACAGGGGAAGGCACCAGCCACTTAAGGCGCAGTTGAGGCACTTCTGAAGGTGCGTCTTAAAGTCAAGCCTCCACAATCATCCGTCTCATCCAAGCTGCCTGAGAAGGCCCACATAGCCCTCTCGGATCCCAAGGTCAAAGCTGCGGTGGATTCTCCCGATCCAATCCCAGTGCTCACAGATGAAGAGTTAGGGGAATATATATCTGCTGATATAGACGCACCATCTCTGGATAATATAATCCCGCGGGACAAAATCTCGTATTTTATCAATAATAGAGTGTCTTTTAATTATTCTAGTCTTCCATATTGGAATGCCATGTATACATTAGATAACGTTCTACGGTCATTGCAAACACAAATAACGACCGTCAATCATGTAAATCGAGTAGTTCCGTCCCAAGGGGTCTGTTTTGTAGTCCCACCGCGGAATCGAGACGAAGAATCCATCATCTTCGGCAAAGTCGAGCGTCATTAAGACCTCCCGCCACTCGAGCAAGAACCAGATACCGGCAGAATACAAGTCTATCGGTACACGGACAAGGCAAAGTACCTCATCCAAAAGATGGGGGTACGATCTAAAAAGCAAAAAAGGCCTGAACTACGGCAAGGGTCGACGTCTTCCTCTCCGGCTCCCAACACCTAAAGGAAACAGCAGGACTACTATCATCGAACTCGACGGGGGGTGGGCTATGTCACGTGCCGTCAACTCCAGAGAGTTCGGAGGCAGAAGAAGTAGAACATTCTCATTCATCCGAAGCATCATGTGAAACCCGTAATTTCAAATAATTATATAATTTAAATTAGCTAATTATTAATTGTTAATTTAGGAATTTGTTTATTAACTGGAAGTTTTTCAAACATGTAATTTTCTAATTAATTATTATTATGTTACTTAGAATAAATTATTATTTTTCAAACTTAGGGCTTTTTGATTGTCAGGCCCAGACCCGAACCCAAAATTATTTTTAAAATTTTTGAGTTAAAAATATTTAGTTTCATTTATAAATCCTTAAACCCAATTGGCCTTTAAACCATATTACAACCCATTGGGCTCTAAGTATCCATTAGCCCATTTATATTCATTTTCCTTTTATTCTCATTCATTCGTTCAGGAAAGGAAAAGTTTCCTTTCTTTCTCAACCGATCGGTCGTGGTCGACCCCTGGCTTTCCGAACGGTCGTCGACCCTCGGCCTCCCCGCGTGAACCGCCGCCCATTCCTTTCCTCTCCCCTAAACCGCCCATCCATCCTATATAATCCCCTCCTCTTCACAACCCCATCACCATCTTCTCACTCACCATTTTCCCCAAAACCCTAACCCCGATCCGCGCCCTTCCGGCGAACTCAGGCTCGCGCCCCTCGGCCGACCCCGACGTCGAGCTTCTCCTCAAGCGGCGACCCTACTCCACTGTCCCCGGGCTACCCGCGGCCAGTTCTGACCGTCGGCCTCCCACCGTCGACTCGGCCGACCCCGAGCGGCCCCGCTGCTGTGGTTCCAGCGGCCACCGGCCGACCAACTCTCGCGGTCATCTTCTGCCGCTGTTGGTTCTGAGCAGCAGCACTCCGCGAGCTAGTCCCGGTCGCCCTTGCCCCGACCCTCTGTCCGCAGTACATTTCGGTTCCTGATTCACTTTCCGTGGCCGTGTTCGTGCTATTCTAGCACTGTCCAGTTACTTCTGGAGTTTTTCGAGTCTGAGGCTACACTTCAGATTCCGTCAGTTTTGGGTAATTTCTGAATAGTCAGAGTAGTTCGTCCCTCCTGTGTCGTGTCTATGATGATACGGTCCCCGATTCCGTTATGGAAATCGGCTCGATTTATTTCAGTTATGGTTTCGGACATTTCCGAACTCCATTTTGGATGGTTTTGTAGCTATGGCTTTGTTATTATGGTTTCTCGAAATTTTCGAGTTAAGTTCGAATTTTTTCGAACTCTATTAGCTTTGGTCTTGTGACCAAGCTAATATTAACTTGGGTTGAGAATATTGTTCTGTAGTTTTTTCGGCTTTTGGATTTGCTATTCATTTCGGGGTTAGATATTAATTTTTGGTGGGATAATTGGTGTTCCCTGGTTTGGGACAGTTATTGTGTGTTGTTGGCACAAATTCCCAGTATTGGGTTGTCCCAAATACAGAGGGAATACTGTCCGAATTTTCAGAAAAATATTTCAAAAGGGTTTTCTATAAAATTCTTAAATTCTAAACTGGTTATTGGATGATTTGAATTCCGATTACTTTTCCGAGTGACAAACTTATTGTTCAATGGGCTCTTAGCGAAATGCAAACGAAACCGGCATTGTTCCGGACGTTGAGGCATTAGCTATTTTGAAGAGTGGACCAATATCTGAGACTAATAAAATAAATTCAATTTAGTTTAAAAATTATTATTTTATTTTTGGTAAATTTAATTGTAGGATAATTTTCTGGACTAACTAAACTTTTCTTCTTATTTAAATTCATGTAATTAGTCTGTAAGGGCATAAGCCTATTTATTTATTCTGGTTGTGAGATTGTAATAGCTTAGGTTTTATTTTATTTTCTTTTATTTTTCTGGATAATTTTGGTAGTGGGAACGTAGTATAAAATAATAATTATTTATTGTATTTTCAAAAGAATATAATAATAAATGTTTTGTCACTTAGAAAATTAATTTGTAAATTTAAAATAGAAATTCATGTATTTCTCATTAAAAAGGAAAATCTTAGTTTTTATATTTATATAATTATAAAATACCAAGTTTTTCCAAATAAATCGATACATTAAATTTTCTCGAAATTAAATGTAAATTGATGTTTCTCAATTGCAACGCATTAATAAATAAGCGTTTTGTTTGTGTTAGCTAAATAAAGACTAAAATTGACTAGGACACAACTAGAAATTGCAACTAGTATAGCATCATTAGCAACTTTAGTTTTCTGAGACAAGTTTCCTAATGTAGGATCTCAAGGAAGAATCTGAATTTCCAATCCGACATATCGACCCATCCAGTCAAATCATTTTGAGGCAAGTATATTTTTGTGGTAGATTATAATTAGTTAATAATTGTTTTAATGCAAGTTTAAACTACGTTACAAACACGAGAGCATTTACTGTAACTACTGTAACTATTGGGGATTGGGGGAATAGTGTAGTGGATATGACCACATCCAATTAGCATAACTGATTGTATTAGCTTACCCCTCAAACACACGGGGACAAGTCATACCATATCACTAGGATATTACTGTAACAAACCCAATCCGGTCATATTCATTACCTATTCATATCTCACTATTTTAACTGTTGAAAAATCATTTATTTCAAATTGTTTAAAAGTGCATAATTCTATTATTAATTTCAATTGTTAAAATATCATGAATTTGTACTTTGCTCCCTCCTGACTGGAGACTATATTTTTAGGTTCTGTTGAGGATGCAGAGCTACTGATTAGTAGCTACTATGACCCTGAGCTATACCCTGCTGTTCTTCCTGAGGATGGCGTACCTGATGATGATGTTGCTTCTTTTTAGATATTATTTTTTAGTTGATAATTTTGTTTAGAAACAATGTTATTTCAGTTGGTGGTTTATGTTTGTATTTTGTACTGGACAAGTTTCAAGTTTTTAATTTATCGAATAATAATGGTTGTGGCAAATTAGATTGAGTTGTTGATTACCTGCATATGGAGATACAGCTTACTACCGCCGCCTCAACAGCGGTGCCGGCTGGGCATAATCCGATTCGATCCAAGTAATTGGGACCGGATCGTGACATGTTTTTAGTGGTGGCCCATGCAGGTCGATTCAACAACTTAGGAATACCTATTTAGAGACATTTAGAACACTAGAACATCAATTTGTCACATCATAGGACCGAAATATATTATAAGTAAATATTTTTGTTTGATTATAGACTGGTAGGCTACCTTGCTTATGTTTATATCCTAAACCTTCCAGAGAATGGCCACTAACAATACCAATCCTGCTGGCGATGGGGTATCTTCACCCTATCATACCCCACCTCCCCAATCAAGTCCGGATCCTACACCTCGGCAGCTGGCTGACCGTCCCCATAATATAACGGCGGACCCATCATCTTCCCAGACGGAGATGCAGTCCCCTGTGGTTTTGCCCACTCCAACTGCCCCACCGGTGCCTGTGGACCCCACCGACCTCATTGGTCTACTAAGAGGAGTGCTAGAAGCCCAGAGAACTCAAGCTAAAGCTCATCGCGAGCAGACGGCGATTATGAGAGAAGGAATAGAAAATGCCCATAGCGTGGCAATGGCTGCACTGGAGAGAGGAGAAGCAGCTCAACAGGAACCAAGGCCTGCCAAGGTAAACATAAATCTAAGGATTAATTTATGTAATATTAAGGCCATTTAAATTAATGGGAATCATATTACCAAGGTGGGCGATATTGAGGGTTTCAAGAAGCAAAACCCTCGACCCTTCAAGGAAACCGAGGGAATCGTCTATGCTGATGAATGGCTCGATAGTATGGAGCATCTCCTAAGCGTCGCTCGACTTTCAGAAGATCTTAAGGCTGAAGTAGTGGGACTCCAACTGCAAAATGTAGCAAGCACCTGGTATCGGAATGAACCCCGACTCCAGGATAGGCAGATTGACTGGGACACCTTCAAGAGCTTGTTCAAGAGGAAGTTCTTCCCAACATCAGAGTTGCGGGAGATGGAGAGGCAATTTCAGAATCTGAAGTAAGGAAATATGACTGTTGGAGAATATGCGGCAGAATTCGGTCAACTCAGCCGTTTTGCCAAGAACCTGGTGGCTGACCCTGAAGATCGTGCTGAAAGATTTAGACATGGGCTGAGAGAGGAGATCCGCACCCATGTGATCTCAGGCGGTGCTAAGACCTATAAAAAGATTCTGGAGCGAGCTCAAGATATAGAGAAGAGCCAACCCGCTCGCTCAAAGAGGGATTATCCTGGAACTAACAACTTCCAAGGTAATCAGAAGAGGCCCAACAACAACAACAATCGGCCTTCCCACCACTAGCAGCAGAACCAGCAAGCAAGGAACAATGATAGGGCACCTCAGAGGTAGATCCCTGTCTGCGACTATTGCAAAAGGCCAGGGCATCAAGCAAATATCTGCAGAAAGAGACTAGGACATTGCCTGGTCTGTGGGTCTTCCACCCACCAAGTGAAGGACTGTCCCTCGTCGGCTCATCGGATGGGAACAACTCAACAGAAAGTTCCTCTGCCCACTCAACAACAACAGTTTGGGCAGCATCAACAGAAGACTGGGAGAGCTTTTGCCCTAGCAGCAGAGGAACAAGAGCCGGAGCAGGAACCTACAGCTGATGTTATCGCAGGTTTCATTTATGTGCATTCCTATCCTGCCTTAGCTTTATTTGATTCGGGAGCATCACATAGTTTCATATCCACAAAATTCATCTCTGTACACCATATAGATACGGGATTTAGTAAGAAGATATGTAGAGTCATGACCGGTGGAGGACCCCTACCTATCACTGAGACCTGTAATTGCCCTATCACCATATCAGGCCACCAATTCATAGCACCTTTGCTTGTGATGCCCTTACCCAATTATGATGTAGTCCTAGGGATGGACTGGTTGAGTCAGCAGCATGCGCTGATAGACTGTCACAAAGGATGTGTAGTCTTCAGCCCACCTGGAGAGCCGGAGTTTGAAATCTCTCGAACTCCGGAGGATATGGAGTGTGTTACCTACACCTCTATCACAGAAGAATCCGAACCTCCCCATCCTATCATAGCAGAATTTATGGATGTCTTCCCTGATAGACTTCCCGGTTTACCCCCAGACCGAGACATAGAGTTCACCATTGACCTAGTCCCCGGTTCTTCCTCTATTTCTAAGGGATGCTACAGAGTCAACCCGAAGGAGGCCAAGGAGATGAAGGATCAGATCAATGAACTGAAGGCTTTGGGATTTATCCGAGACGGAGCTTCACCCTGGGGAGCACCTGTCTTGTTTGTTCCCAAGAAGGACAGAACTGTGAGGATGTGCATCGACTACCGAGCGCTGAACAATATCACCATCAAGAACAAGTACCCTCTGTCCCGGATCGATGACCTATTTGACCAACTCAGTGGAGCCAAGGTGTTCTCGAAGATTGACCTCAGATCCGGCTACCATCAGATCAAGGTCAGGAAAGAGGACATTTCCAAGACGGCGTTCAACACCAAGTATGGGCAGTTTGAATTCTTGGTCATGCCGTTTGGACTGACAAATGCTCCTGCTGTATTCATGAACCTTATGAACAAGGTTTTCCATGAATACTTAGATTAATTTGTTGTTGTCTTCATTGATAACATTTTGATCTATTCGAAGACTGAAGAGGAGCATGAGGAGCACCTCAAGAAAGTTCTGGGAACTTTGAGGAAAGAGAAGTTATATGGTAAGCTATCCAAATGTGAATTCTTTCTAGACAAGGTGGATTTTCTTGGCCATGTTGTTACAGGAGAAGGAATTTCGGTGGATCCTAAGAAGATAACTGCTGTGGAGAAGTGGTCTACCCCAAGCTCAGTTGCTGAGATCAGAAGTTTCTTGGGCTTGGCTGGCTATTACCGGAAGTTTGTGAAGGATTTTACCAGAATTGTTGAACCGATGATGAAGCTTACTCGGAAGAATGAAGAGTTCATCTGGACGGAAGATTGTCAGGCTGCATTTGAGGAGCTGAAGAAGAGGCTTACCACTGCACCAATTCTTGTGCTACCCGCAGGAACCGGTGGTTTCTCCATCTACAGTGATGCCTCTGGAAAAGGACTGGGTTGCGTTCTTCAACAAAATAGGAAATTGATTGCTTACACATCTAGGCAATTACGGAACCATGAGAAGAACTATCCCACACATGACCTGGAGCTTGCTGCAGTCATCTTTGTATTGAAGTTATGGGAGCATTATCTCTATAGAGAGAGAGTAGAAATATATACAGACCACAAAAGTCTGAAATATGTTTTCACTCAGAAGGAGCTAAACATGAGACAAAGAAGGTGGCTGGAACTGATAAAGGATTTTGACATCGACCTGCAGTACCATCCGGGTAAGGCTAATGTGGTTGCTGATGCACTTAGTCGATACCCAGTGGCGATGTTTTTGACCAAGGAGCGGTATTTGTTGGAGGACATAGAGAAGCTTGGTCTGGAGATTGTACTGCCTAAGGAAAAGATGAAGGAACTAGGGCGAGAAGTTACTGTACCTGGAGCTGACTCAACCATGATGCAGTTGCAATTGCGTTCAAGTCTGATGGACAAAGTCAAGGAGACACAATTTCAAGATAAGACGCTTTGCAAACTCAGAGATGAAGTGCTGGCAGGAACAGTTGAAGGTTTCTCTATCGCCAGTGACGGAGCATTGAAGAACGGTACGAGGCTGTGTGTATCATCTGGTGAATTGAGGAATGAGCTGATGCAAGAAGCGCACCAGTCACAGTATTCCATACATCCTGGAGCTAATAAGATGTATCGGGATATGCGTACCATCGTTTGGTGGTATGGAATGAAGAAGGATGTATCCAGATTTGTGGCTAGATGCTTGATTTGCCAACAAGTGAAGGCTAGCAGACAGAGACCCGCAGGACTTCTACAGCCACTGGACATTCCGGAGTGGAAGTGGGAGCATATAACAATGGACTTTGTGTCAGGACTGCCTCGATCCCAAGGAGGGAATGACGCCATTTGGGTTATTGTGGACCGACTGACTAAGTCGGCACACTTTATTCCCTTCAAGGTTGGTTTATCCACCGAGAAGTTGGCGGCACTGTACATGCGGCACATCTACCGGATTCATGGAGTACCGATAAGTATTGTATCTGACCGAGATACTAGATTTACCTCACATTTTTGGAAGAGTTTGCATGACAGCTTGGGAACAAAACTGAAGTTCAGCACAGCCTATCAACCCCAAACTGACGGACAATCGGAGAGGACCATCCAGACGCTAGAAGATATGCTGAGATCTTGCATCTTGGAATTTGGAGGGTCTTGGGAGGATCACTTGCATTTAGTAGAATTCTCCTACAACAACAGTTACCAAGCTAGCATTGGTATGACCCCATTTGAAGCTCTTTATGGACGTCGTTGCCGTACTCCACTTGTATGGGACGACGTAGGAGAAAGAGTACTGCTGGGGCCAGAGATGGTGACTGACGCAGCAGAGAAGGTGAAGGTAATCAGAGACAAGCTCAGGATTGTCCAAGATAGGCAGAAGCATTGGGCTGATAGTAGTCGTCGACCACTGGAATTTGAGGAAGGAGATAGTGTCTTTGTGAAGATTTTTCCTACCAGAGAAACTATCCGATTTGGCAGAGCTGGGAAGCTGAGTCCCAGATACATCGGACCATTTCAAGTTTTGAGCCGAATTGGTGAAGTGGCGTATCGGTTAGCTCTACCAGCTAATCTTGAGGGCGTGCACAACGTCTTCCACGTTTCGCAGCTCAGACGCTATATCCCGGATCCGAGTCATATTCTGGATCATTCGGAGCTAGAGATTGGACCGAGCCTCACAGTGCCAGAGAAGCCTGTAGCGATTTTGGATAGAGGCGAGAAGAGGACCAAGACTTCTGTGACTCCCATAGTCAGAGTTATGTGGAGGCACGATTCCCCAGGCGAGTCTACCTGGGAACGAGAAGATGAGATGCGGGAGCAGTACCCGTACTTGTTTGAGACCTGAGGTAATTCCTAACCTTATCTCTTTAAATTTTGAGGACAAAATTTTCTAAGGAGGGAAGGTTGTGAAACCCGTAATTTCAAATAATTACATAATTTAAATTATCTAATTATTAATTGTTAATTTAGGAATTTGTTTTTTTATTAATTGGAAGTTTTTCAAACATGTAATTTTCTAATTAATTATTATTATGTTACTTAGAATAAATTATTATTTTTCAAACTTAGGCTTTTTGACTGTCAGGCCCAGACCCGAACCCAAAATCATTTTTAAAATTTTTGAGTTAAAAATATTTAGTTTCATTTATAAATCCTTAAACCCAATTGGCCTTTAAACCATATTACAACCCATTGGGCTCTAAGTATCCATTAGCCCATTTATATTCATTTCCCTTTTATTCTCATTCATTCCTTCAGTAAAGGAAAAGTTTCCTTTCTTTCTCAACCGATCCGCCGTGGTCGACCCCTGGCTTTTCGAACGGTCGCCGACCCTCGGCCTCCCCGCGTGAACCGCCGCCCATTCCTTTCCTCTCCCCTAAATCGCCCATCCATCCTATATAATCCCCTCCTCTTCACAACCCCATCACCATCTTCTCACTCACCATTTTCCCCAAAACCCTAACCCCGATTCGCGCCCTTCCGGCGAACTCAGGCTCGCGCCCCTCGGCCGACCCCGACGTCGAGCTTCTCCTCGAGCGGCGACCCTACTCCACTGTCCCCGGGCTACCCGCGGCCAGTTCTGACCGTCGGCCTCCCACCGTCGACTCGGCCGACCTCGAGCGGCCCCGCTGCTGTGGTTCCAGCGGCCACCGGCCGACCAACTCTCGCGGTCATCTTCTGCCGCTGTTGGTTCTGAGCCGCAGCACTCCGCGAGCTCGACCCGGTCGCCCTTGCCCCGTCCCTCTGTCCACAGTACATTTCGGGTCCTGATTCACTTTCCGTGGCCGTATTCGTGCTATTCCAGCACTGTCCAGTTACTTCTGGAGTTTTTCGAGTCTGAGGCTACACTTCAGATTCCGTCGGTTTTGGATAATTTCTGAATAGTCAGAGTAGTTCGTCCCTCCTGTGTCGTGTCTACGATGATACGGTCCCCGATTCCGTTATGGTAATCGGCTCGATTTATTTCAGTTATGGTTTCGGACATTTCCGAACTCCATTTTGGATGGTTTTGTAGCTATGGCTTTGTTATTATGGTTTCTCGAAATTTTCGAGTTAAGTTCGGATTATTCCGAACTCTATTAGTTTTGGTCTTGTGACCAAGCTAATATTAACTTGGGTTGAGAATATTGTTCTGTGGTTTTTTCGGCTTTTGGATTTGCTATTCATTTCGGGGTTGGATATTAATTTTTGGTGGGATAATTGGTGTTCCCTGGTTTGGGACAGTTATTGTGTGTTGTTGGCACAAATTCCCAATATTGGGTTGTCCCAAATACAGAGGGAATGCTGCCCGAATTTTCAGAGAAATATTTCAAAAGGGTTTTCTATAAAATTCTTAAATTCTAAACTGCTTATTGGATGATTTGAATTCCGATTACTTTTTCGAGCGACGAACTTATTGTTCAATGGGCTCTTAGCGAAATGCAAACGAAACCGGCATTGTTCCGGACGTTGAGGCATTAGCTATTTTGAAGAGTGGACCAATATCTGAGACTAATAAAATAAATTCAATTTAGTTTAAAAATTATTATTTTATTTTTGGTAAATTTAATTGTAGGATAATTTTCTGGACTAACTAAAATTTTCTTCTTATTTAAATTCATGTAATTAGTCTGTAAGGGCATAAGCCTATTTATTTGTTCTGGTTGTGAGATTGTAATAGCTTAGGTTTTATTTTATTTTCTTTTATTTTTTTGGATGATTTTGGTAGTGGGAACGTAGTATAAAATAATAATTATTTATTGTATTTTCAAAAGAATATAATAATAAATGTTTTGTCACTTAGAAAATTAAGTTGTAAATTTAAAATAGAAATTCATGTATTTCTCATTAAAAAGGAAAATCTTAGTTTTTATATTTATATAATTATAAAATACCAAGTTTTTTCAAATAAACCGATACATACAATTTTCTCGAAATTAAATGTAAATTGATGTTTCTTAACTGCAACGCATTAATAAATAAGCGTTTTGTTTGTGTTAGCTAAATAAAGACTAAAATTGATTAGGACACAACTAGAGATTGCAACTAGTATAACATCATTAGCAACTTTAGTTTTCTGAGACAAGTTTCCTAATATAGGATCTCAAGGAAGAATCTGAATTTCCAATCCGACGTATCGACCCATCCAGTCAAATCATTTTGAGGCAAGTACTTTTTGTGGTAGATTACAATTAGTTAATAATTGTTTTAATGCAAGTTTAAACCACGTTACAAACACGAGAGCTTTGACTGTAACTACTGTAACTATTGGGGATTGGAGGAATAGTGTAGTGGATATGACCACATCCAATTAGCATAACTGATTGTATTAGCTTACCCCTCAAACACACGGGAATAAGCCATACCATATCACTAGGATATTACTGTAACAAACCCAATCCGGTCATATTCATTACATATTCATATCTCACTATTTTAACTGTTGAAAAATCATTTATTTCAAATTGTTTAAAAGTGCATAATTCTATTATTAATTCCAATTGTTAAAATATCATGAATTTGTACTTTGCTCCCTCCTGACTGGAGACTATATTTTTAGGTTCTGTTGAGGATGCAGAGCTACTGATTAGTAGCTACTATGACCCTGAGCTATATCCTGCTGTTCTTCCTGCGGATGGCGTACCTGATGATGATGTTGCTTCTTTTTAGATGTTATTTTTCAGTTGATAATTTTGTTTAGAAACAATGTTATTTCAGTTGGTGGTTTATGTTTGTATTTTGTACTGGACAAGTTTCAAGTTTTTAATTTATCGAATAATAATGGTTGTGGCAAATTAGATTGAGTTGTTGATTACCTGCATATGGAGATACAGCTTACTGCCGCCGCCTCAACAGCGGTACAGGCTGGGCATGATCCGATTCGACCCAAGTAATTAGGACCGGGTCGTGACACATCAACTTGGGATTCCGATGCCAGTATCGGATCAGTCTTCAAGAAAGTGCTATCAGCCAACATGGCATCTGCACAATCTCAAGAAGATGAAGGCGAAGACGAAACGCCAGAATTCTTCGAGGAAGAACCCTGGGCTCAACGCCTAGGAGAACAGTGGGAGTCTCGTTTTGAATTACGCGAACCCCCTATCGAAGACGAAGTCGAACAGATCGACCTTGGGGATGGATCTTCTTCCAAACCCATATTCTTTAGCAAAAGTCTAAAAGGAGAAGACCGGGAATCTTTAATCCAACTGGCTAAAGAATATATCGATGTCTTCGTCTGGAGCTACAAAGATATGCCGGGACTTAATCCCCAGATCGCGATGCATAGGCTTAACATCTTACCTGATGTCAAGCCTATAAAATAACAACAGTGACGTTTTCGTCCTGACATCATGAACACTATCGATCAGGAAGTAGACAAACTCCTGACCAGTGGATTTATTCGTGAAGAACAACACCCGGATTGGGTGGCCAATGTCGTCCCAGTCACCAAGAAAAATGGAAAGATACGAGTCTGTATCGACTTTAGGGATCTCAACACTGCTTGCCCGAAGGACGAATTTCCGCTTCCAATCACCGACGTGATGATTGAGAACACATGTGGCTTCGAACGTATGTCTTTCATGGATGTGTTTTCGGACTGCAACCAGATCAAGATGTTCCCCGATGACGCAAAACACACGTCATTTAGGACTTCGAAGGGTGTTTTTTGTTATACAGTGATGCCCTTCGGCTTGAAGAACGCTGGTGCGACATACTAACGAGCTATGAGCACCATCTTCCGTCACGATCTTCGCAAGACAGTCGAATGCTATGTTGATGACATCGCAGTCAAGAGCCATTTCAAAGGAGATCACCTACAAGACCTTAAGACAGTCTTCAATCTCATGCGAGCGCATCAACTCAGGATGAACCCCGCTAAATCCTTCCTAGGGGTTTCTAGCGGAAAGTTCTTGGGCTTCATTTTCACGACGGAAGGCGTTCATGTCGATCCCGAGAAGACCAAAGCCATCCTTGACATGGACCCTCCGAAGAACCTGCGAGAATTTCGAGGCCTGCAGGGGCGTCTGACATACATCCGGAGGTTTATAGCAAACCTTTTCGGTAAATGTCAACCCTTCACCCAGCTCATGAAGAAGGGAGTCTCTTACGTCTGGACAGAGGAATACCAAAAAGCTTTCGACGATATCAAGGCTTACTTGACGAGCCCGCCAGTCCTGGTGGCACCCGTCACCGGTAAACCATTTCTCCTCTACGTCCGTGCCATGGATTATTCTCTCGGCACTTTGCTGGCACATAACAGCGATGCAGGCTATGAGCAAGCTATCTACTTCCTTAGTAGAACACTAATCGGGGTCGAACACCGGTACAACCCCGTTGAAAAAGAGTATTTGGCTTTGGTATTTGCCATCAAGAAGACTCGCCATTATGTCTCGGGCCAGACAATTCATGTCATCTCCCGAGTCAATCCACTCAGAGTTCTCATGACGAAGCCAGGGTCATTGAACTCCCGGCGAGCTACATGGGCGATCCTGCTAACGCCATACAACATGGTGTTCGTTCCATAAAAAGCCGTCAAGGGTCAGGCTCTGGCCGACTTTTTAGCTGCACACCCCATCCCAGAGTCCTCCAGACTCTATGAAGACATCCCGGATGAGGTCCAAGAATCAAACGTCACCGAAGAAAGCTCCGTCTGGCGGATGTTTTTCGATGGCGCTTCAAGAACAGGCCCCAAAGGCCAAATCATCGCAGGAGTGGGGGTAGTCTTAGTCTCCTCCGATCAGCTAGTCATCCAGCGTGCCTACTCCCTTTCGAAGCCGTGCTCCAACAATGTTACCGAGTACAACGCGCTCATCATGGGACTCCAGCTGGCGTAACAGCTGGGGGTAAATCATTTGGAAGCCTATGGCGACTCAAAACTCGTCGTTAACCAGATCAGAGGGCAATACGAAGTTCGCCATGAAGATATGATTCCTTACCATGAAGTTGCATTGAACATCATTTCAACCTTCACCAAGTTCTTCATCGAACATGTACCTCATTTACAAAATCTGGAGGCTGACGCTCTGGCTGGCCGCGTAGCCTCATTGGCAGCACCCCTCGGGACTCAACACTACGTCACGGTAGTTGGTCGAGACTTGGTCTGTCCTAAAAATAATCTATGCTTATAAATGGCCCATGCCATGTCAATAAGTGCTAGTGTTAATGTCCGAGACTGGAGGTTCCCGTTCATCGAATTCGCTGTCGACGGAATTCTTCCAGAGGACCCGAAAGAAGCCATCTCGGTCAAGAGGTGTTCCCTTCGATTCTATTACGATGCAGCTACTAAAATGCTGTACCGATGCTCCTACGATGACTTCTCCTTCGATGTTTATCCAACGAAGAAGCAGCCGAAGCCCTTCGAGAAGCTCACGACGGAACCTGCAGGGCCCATCAACTTGGCCCTAAGTTACAGGATCGACTGCGACGTATGGGCTACTACTGGCCAACCATGGCAGCCGACGCTGTCGACTATGCTAAAAAGTGCCATGCGTGCCTGCTTCACGCTGACTTCATCCATACACCATCGAAACCACTACATCCTACGGTCGCCTCTTGGCCCTTCGAAGCTTGGGGCATGGACATTATAGGACATATCACCCCTCCTTCATCGAGGGGACACCGCCTCATCCTGGCTATCACTGACTATTTTTCCAAATGGGCGGAAGCAGTTTCACTGGCGAAAGTGAAGAGCTCCAGGGTGGTCATCTTCATCAAGCACCATGTCATCTACCATTTTGGGGTACCTCGGAGGATTATCCACGATAACGGTCCTCAGTTCATCAGCCATGTTTTCAGCAGATTCTGTGACAAGAATCGCATTCAAAACGTGGCATCAACCGCCTACAATTCGGCAGCAAACGGATTGGCCGAGGCATTCAATAAGACTATCGTCAGGCTACTCAAAAAGGTCGTGTTATCCAACAAACGCGACTGGGACGAAAAGCTCGACGAATGCCTTTGGGCCTACCGCACAACGGTACGGATCCCGACGGGCAACACACCATTCTTCCTGGTCTACGGGAGCGAAACGGTACTGCCTCTCGAGATCCAGATACCCTCACTCCGTATAGCGATCACAAATCAACTAACAGAGGAAGACAATCAACGTCGCCGTCTGCGAGAATTGGAGGCACTTGACGAAAAATGTCTCCTAGCTCAATAGCGCATCGAACTCTATCAAGTCCGTATATCACAGGCTTTCAACAAGAAGGTCAAGCAGAGGACTTTCCAAGTAGGCGACCTGGTTATGGCAGTCAGGAGGCCGATGGTGTTGACTCACAAGACACCAGAAAAGTTCGAGCCCAAGTGGGTGGGGCCTTTCATCATAGAGACGGTATACTCAAACGGTGCTTACCGCCTCGCCAAACCCAATGGGGACTTGTTCATGATGCCTATCAACGGCAAGTTCCTAAAGAAGTACTACTCTTGACATCCTTCAGACATGTACTTCTATCTTCACCCAATAAGGGAGTTTGTGGACCCAATCATCGGGGCTCACGTACAATTCCCTTCCACAAAATCTTACGCTTCCGGAACCCAGCTGTTCCGTGGCGTTCTATCCTCCAGTAGAAGGACAACCACGTCCACATTACCTCTAAGTTGTTCTCCTACGCCCTACAAAGCGGAGTCTTACGCTCCGTAAGACTACGCTACCCATTATGTTTACCACGTCCACATTACCTCTGAGTAAACATCCCGTACAGACAACCCCTGCGTTGTCGTACATTGATCGCAGAACTTCCACGTCCACATTACCTCTGAGTAGTTCCGCGTATCCCTCCTGAGTCACTCCTACCACGTCCATAACACCTCTGAGTAGGAAGATTCCATCATTTGAACCCCATATTTGCCACGTCCACATCACCTCTGAGCAAACATGTCAGGTTCTCTCAAACTTATTATCTGTACCTAAAAACCAAGGTGCGCAAAAGATAATAGGTCCACACAAATCATCAAGTTTATGACAGCAAGAATGAACACACCACAAAACTCTTTATTCTTTATTTAAAAGTAAAGGATTACACCCCCAGCAAGAGTTGCAAATTACCCAAAAAGAAGAGACTACAATCCCTAAACATCCCCAGGGTTGGCCGAAAGCTCTTCGATCCGATGCTTCAAGTCTGCCGCCTGAGTCTCTACGGTCGCCAGGACCCGGCGTTCGTCTTCTTGACGCATCATTTCTATGGCCTTAGGAGAAGTGTCATCCTCATGCTTCTCGTCTAACTGTTGCCGTTGCTGGGCCAGGGTAAGAGCCTGGCGGGTGAAAGCCGCTTCCTCCTCCTTAGATGCTATATGTTCAGCCTAGACTCGCTCAGCATCTAACAAGAGTTGGGCCAGCTGGTCTTCAAGGAGGCGAATCTTGGCATCAACCTCCGCTATACTAGCGTCCAATGCAGCTCACAAGTCCACCTTCTCCTGCGCGGACTGAGATAGCCTCTCTACCGCAGCCTCAGTTTCGGCCACCTCGCGCTCCCAGACAGCCACGGTGGCCTGATAAGATGAGGCAGTTTCAGCGATCAACTTCTCCATTTCTACGTCTATCAGGACGGAAAGATCATTTCGCTGGATACACTGAAACTCGGAAAGCAGCTGGTCTAGGTCGGCCACCGATGCCTCCAGAATCTCGGCCATATAATCATGGCCCTGGTGGGAATGTATCAGACTGATATGAGGAAGCGCCAGGGTTTTTACCATCGTGAAACTCCCATTGGCATCCATCACTGCCGATACGCCCCTCTGCAGCATCTTATACACCGCCTCAATAATAAACTTCACATACTTATCTGCATCCGCCAGCACTTGCAGCGTCATAGCAGGAGTTGGAGGAGCTGCTCTAAACAGCAGACCGGAAGAAGGCCCGTCGGCTTCAATCTGCGAGGCTGAAACCTCGGTACTACTAGCCCAAGAAGCCAAAAGAACAGAAGGAGCCGAGAGAGGCGTCGATATCGTACCCCAAGTAGAAGGAGCAACAGAGGGTTCCAGCAAGCCCTTACCTTTCTCAAGCTCGGAGGAACCACCGACGTCAGGGGCTACCCCATCCGTCCCCAACACACTATCAGCAGGCCGTACGGGACATTCCTCCTCTGGCAAAACAGCGAGGTCAACACTTCTTTTCTGACTCGGCTCCGTTGGTGTCAGGATCGGCGGATGAGCCTCATTTTCATCATCAAATCCCTCCGCGGGGATAGAATCTGTCGCTGCCTCCTGGTCGGCAGCCACCTCAGCTTCCGCTGCTGAGTCTGGAGTAGGGCTCGACAATGCTGCAGTCGACCTCCCCCCATCATGACAAGGAGGGGAATCAGCCCTCTCTTTTGCTTCAATCATGTCTGTTGCTCCCGCAACAGGCTCACTCATCTCTGGAGGAACGTCATCTGAAGACGACAAACTCCACTCCACTTCCTCATCTGGAAGCCCCTTATCTGCTGGGCCCTCAATGTCAGAGGCCCCCACGGCGGCTTGTACCATCCCGGAAACTGCTTCAACCTCAGCTTCCCTTCCAACATAATCGAAAGATACTGGAATCTCCACAGCAACGACAATTTTGGAGTACGGGGTCTCCTTTTTAGCGGCTCCTACAAAAAAAAGCATATGTCACAAAAAATGTTGAAGCTAACCAGACTATGAGGAACACCTTACCTCCACTGGAGCTGAGTCTGTTGACACTGCCGGTGACAATGCCTTCTTCTGCCTCTTTGGTACAGAAGAGCCAGCCTCTGCATCAGCACGTCTTTTCGGTTGATCGGCTGAAGGCTCTGCTTGACCCCCAGTGGATACGACAGGGGTACCTCGATAACCCACCTCTGGCGGACGGTACGATCGAGCCTTCGCCAACATGTTCCCGATCGCCGCTAACTGGGTGCTGATAATGAAACTGGTCTCCCGATCATATCCGGGTGGCACGGCGTTCATGACACAGTAAAATTTGGCGGTCGAGAAAAGAATCGGCGACCGCGGATTCTGAACAGGCAGCGTAAAGCGAGCTCCGGTACATTCGGCATTGTAGTAATGCCAAGCTCGTGTACCGTCCAACAAACTTCCAGTGTACCCTAGGTTAATACTGGGGTTCCCCAACATCAACTGAGCATAGCCGAATTATCGTACAAAACGGCTCGACAAATATGGTTCCAGGTAACACTGGTTTCTATTCCGATACACCAGATGGGACGGCCCGATACTTTACAACCAGCGGAACCCCCATGGAGGCACAGTGGTGGCATCTTCACCCGAATCCGTCAATTCTTCGCTGGCCTTAAAACCTAAGAAGACGGGACCAACTTTGGTGATCTCCCACCCCTGAAGGTGGGATAAAACTTTCCTGCAAACAGGAACACCAGTATGCAACCAGCTTCTCTGGTGGAAACGGCGGAGGAATGCATCTCCGGCCCTGTGGTCTTCTTCTGAGCCCGGGCTCATCATATTGGGATGGTGCAAAATTAACCATCCCATCAAATAATGAAACGGCAGTTCGGCACGGAAGAAGTTGTCATTCCTACCTCGTTTATGAACCACATTTCTCGTAAATTCTCGTAAACCTCGCAGCAGGTTACACACCATTGCGGGGAGTAGAGCCAGGCGATGGCCAAAAACCAACTTCACAGCTGGCAGGACTAGGTTCCGTGTCTCCCTCTCCACAGAGCCTGACCCGCCCGAAAAGACATAATCTCGAAGCCAAATCATCAGATACGCAGCTAACACTGCTTTTGACGACATCCGATGAGTAAGGTGCCAGAAACAGCTATAGGAGCGTTCGTCCGACTGCCGGTCCTCGTTTCTCCGAGGATTCTTCTCACTTAACCTGCTCATTTCGGAGAGCACCATGCTACAGGAAAGCGCTGGCGGAGTGGTAAACTGAGAAGGATCCTCCTTGTCTTGCTTAAAGATGTAATCTCTTCAAGCGGTCACATGAGGCTGTGACCCGTCCTTATCATTTCAAAATGCCACGCTCTATCATCCGTTCGAGGAACCCATGCTTCCAATATAATGGTAGCTTGGGCAGGGTTTATCACCTCCTCATCATAATCCACTCCCATCTGACAGAGGGCGGCGTCCAGAAGCACTTCATTCAAGAGCGGGACAGTCATCAACACTGGTGGTCAACAAAAGAAGGCAAAGATTCAGATATGTTAGAAACAACAAAAATCTGAGCCACGTTCCCATCAGAAGCGCATACCCTGAACCAAGGCTCAGGCGCATCTGAAAAAAAGCTTCGGCGCATCATCAACGTCTAAACCCATGCACGTCAGCAGTAGAGCCTCGGCACATCATCAGGGTCTAAACCCATGCGCGTCAGCAGTGAGCTTCGGCACATCATCAGGGTTTAAACCCATGCGCATCGACGGAAAAAACCTCAGCACATCATCAGGACTCAAGGTCCATGCGCGTCGGCGTATGTGAGTTCTAAAAATGGCACAGAAAGATATGGTAAAGAATGATGAAACCCACCGATCATCGCCGGCCGAACGTCGACGGGTGGCCGGGAGACATCATCCGTGGCAGCCTCTACAGGCTCTTTCCCTTTGCCTCGTCCTCGGCCAACACCGCCGCGAGAAGTCTTGGGAGCCATTTCATGAAAGAAGAAAGTTAGGATTTTTTTTCAAAAGAAGAACTCTAAAAGAGAAAGCAACGAGAGGAAGAACTCTCTCTCTTTCTATCAGATGCCTATTTATAGGCTTAGTCGCACGCGTGACCGATGAAGTGTGACCTCAACCGCCACCTCGGATTCTGTGAGGAGATAACTGCAAATAAATCCAAAAAAAGATCATCAGTAATCTTCTTAGTTATCGAAGCGTTATCATTTGCATTAACTGAGAGGAGCATGCGCCCCATTACTGATGCGCGGAGTATCCATGCGTCCGAACAGTCATGCGCCCCGACCACCATGCTTCTTATTCAAAGTATTCCAAAACTTGATAAAAAGTTTTGAAAACTTTGAAGGGGGTCTTGTATAAGCATGGAATTTCAGGACCAGAAATCATATGCGCCAAACATTACATGCGCCAGGGAGCTCAGATGAAGCACTTGGCACAGCAAATAGCAAAAGCATAGACATTAAAAGAAGATTTTTATTTCATATAAAAGTCTATTACATGTCTAAAAAAGAGTTGTACAAAGGAGAATTTCTACAAAGAAAAGACCCTAAGTCTACAGCCAGGCGCAACAACCACCATGAGCTCTCAAACAGGAGCATCTCCCCATGCGCTCTCAAACAGGCGCATCTCCCCATGCGCTCTCAGACAGGCACATCACTTCAGCATCTCAGTCAGGCGCATCCCTTCAGCAGCTCAGTTATGTACATCCTCAGTTATGTGCATCCCTTCAGCAGCTCAGTTATGTGCCGCCCTTTCAGTCAGGCGCATCATGAAGTCTCAGCATATGCGCCATCAAATGCTTCGACTAATGAAGTATTTATTGAGCAGAACGAGGGTGGACAATCAACCCTCTAGCTAGAGGAAAAGCTCTCCGCAATATCTGCGGTAAAAGAGGCTTTCAACACAACCAGAATGGGCAATACCCACTCTGACAGAGGAAAGAGCCTCCAAAGCCGGGGTACCATAATTCCGAACTACGGCTCTTCCAGCATAACAAAGATGAGGCTCCAGCATCCCGATCTTTGGATGCAACAGGCACCTTCCACCTGCCTCAGAAGCCCTCGACTCTGACTTTTGGATGTAACAGTCACCTTCAAGTGCATCAATGAAGACAATGCGTCGCATCTTTACCCACGGGAGCATCTCGTCAATAGAATGTGCTCGAACAAACAAGTTCATTTTGGGAGGACGTGAGAGAACGAGAAGCAAACTCTCTCCATGCCACTATTTATAGGCCGGGCAAATCAAACCCATGCGCCAAGTGGCTGGCTCTCTGAATCCCGTGTAATGAATTTGCATTAAATGGTGATGAACCTGACGCTTCGAATTCAGCCAAGTCAAAAACGGCTATTTAAAGCACTCGAAGAACGTAACAGTCGGACCAATAAAGACGTGTCATGCAAAGCGGATGCGTCGGTCAGACCGCACATCAAATAGATACGCCCATCAGCATCAAGTGCCTTATGAGGATGCGCCCCCATGTGTCCCCATGCGCCTAGTGGAACGCAGATCGACGTGCCCACTCAAAGGCCCATCACCTATCAAGAACATTAAATGCTGAAGTTTGACTGAGTTGGCAGCACGTCCCCCGAGGACTGAATAGTTGACAGCTTTTTCAGAAGACGAAGCATCGCCGACGTCAGCATCATTATTACTCTCCTTCGGCGGTTACAAGCCACGTGGCCGTCCAACCATCTCGCATACGCCTTTGCAGCTATGCGCCTAAATCTCTGCATGCGCCTCAGACTTTTCTCTGATCCCTAAAGAAAGAAGTCAAGTCATTAATGAAGCCTCGTATGTGCCTCAAAAGTCGTGCACCCAGACTGGTTCGTGACTCCTAAAGGTTACAAGCCAAAGTCTCCTCATACGCCCAATCCCAGGCGCATCCTATCAGATCACTCTCCACCAAATCTGAGATCTTTGAGCCATGGACCTACGACACATGTCCTTTGACTTGATTCAGCCTATGAAGGGGTGCTAATCACCCAAGATCTCAGCAACTGAAAGATCCTCTCTATTGCTACGTGTCAGCTCGGCTGTACCACAAAGGCAACAGGAAGGGTTCAACTTCTCAATCAGAGCGCATCGCCCATGCGCCTCTATCAGTAATCACCACGTGGCGTCCCCGCGTACAGGCGCATCCTACATATGCGCGCATGAGCAGCCAGCCTGCAAAGCTATAAATAAAGGGATCATTTCCTTCTTACACATACACACAGCTACGAACCTACATATACACAGAAAGAGGCAGATACGGACACTCAACGTCTTCTTCCTCTCCGCAAGCTCCAGCATCCAGGGCAACTCAGACCCTCAGAGAACCGAGAACCGTCGTCAGATCGTCAACGGAGTCAACGCATTACCACTCACTCCATCGACACAAGGGACCCAGATAAACAAAAGTGTACTCCTAGGACTATGTCTAAGTCCTACATTGTAACACTGTTCTATTTGTAATTGAAATTTGCAATCAAAAGATTTTAATGGCAAATAAATTCGAGGTCAGGAGGACCAGTGCAATAATTTTTTGTGCTGCCAGTACCAGGGGCAGGCCAGTATCAAAGACCAGCGGTAGCAGTAAGATTGTTGGCACAACGTCTATTAATATTGCAGGTTCAGATGTTTCGGCAGTAGGTACCGCCGATGCAGTAGCAACAACAAAGACCACCTCAGCCACACCAAGGCAGGGGCCAGCGCCAACACCAGGCTAGGCCGCAGCATGGGAACCAACAAGGAGGCCAAGGGCAGGCATTCAATCTGTCCTTAGAAGAGGCATTGGCATCGAAAGATGTTATGGCAGGTAACATTCTCGTTGTCTCATATCCCGCAGTAGCATTGTTTGATACGGGAGCATCACACTCATTTATATCTGCACAATTTGTGACACGACTAGGAATAATATTCGAGGCATTATCAGAGAGGATGAATATACTCACTGGTAATGGGCTCGTAGGAGTTAGTAAAGTTACTCTAGCGTGTCATGGTGTAGTGTACGGACGTTCCTTACCTGCCAAGTTGATGGAATTTTCTGTTGGTAATTTTGACATTATCTTGGACATGGACTAGCTGAAAGACAATCATGCGACAATAGATTGTCGTAGAGGGAGTGTATCTTTTAATATTCTGGGCATGAAGCGGTTTACCTTAGTCAAGTCAGAGACAGACTAACATAAACAAAGAGTAGAAACAGTAATGGAAGAAGTTCAAGTCCCAAAGGTAGTTGAAGACTTTCTTGACTCATTTCCCGAAGAACTTCCAGGTTTACCACCTGTTAGAGATATTGAGTTTAGTATAGAATTGGCGTCTGAAACTAAACCGATATCAGATCGAGTTTACAGAATGTCGGATTCAGAGCAGGCCAAGGTGTATCAGCACATAGAGGAACTGAAGGCGAAGAAGTTCATTCTAGACCACGAATCACAATAGGTAGCACCAGTGGTACTTGTAGGGAAGAAGAATGGGTCATCAAGATTGTGCATTGACTACAGAAAGCTCAACGCGGCAACAGTAAAGCACAAGTACCCACTAACAAGGATCGACGACTTGTTTGATCAGTTGAGCAGAGCAAGAGTTTTTGCCAAGATTGATCTTCGGTCAGGATATCATCAAATTAGAGTTCGAGAAGAGGATATTCCTAAGACGACATTCAGGTCAAAGTACGGGCATTACGAATTCTTAGTTATGCCGTTTGGTTTGACCAAGCTCTAGCAATATTTATAGATTTGATGAACCGCATCTTTATGCCATACTTAGATCAATTTATCGTTGTGTTCCTCGATGACATTCTCGTATACTCAGCTAGTGAAGAAGAGCATGAAGATCACCTCAAGAAAGTATTACAAGTTATGAGAGAGAACCAGTTGTACGCCAAACTCAACAAGTGTAAGTTTTGGACGGATCGTATTTCATTCTTGGGGTACATCATATCAGGGGCTGGAGTAGCAGTGGATCCCAAAAAAGTAGAAGCAGAAGAAAGTTGGCCAATGCCTAAGATCGTAGCAGATGTGCAAAGTTTTTTAGGATTGGCAGGATATTACAGAAGGTTCGTATCAGACTTTGCAAGACTCTCAGCACCTATGACCCGCTTGACACAAAAGGATGTGCCATTTGTCTGGTCAAAAAAGTGTCAGGCATCATTTGAGAATTTGAAGCAGAAGTTGATCTCGGCACCTATTTTTATATTACCAGTTGGACCCGGAGGTTTTACTGTATATTGTTACACGTTAGGAAAGGGACTTGGGTGTGTCCTAATGCAATATGGGAAGGTGCTCGTGTATGCATCTAGGTAACTTCGAGACCATGAGAAGAATTATCTGACTCATGACTTGGAGGTGGCAGCAGTAGTATTTGCTTTGAAACTATGGAGGCATTACTTGTACGGTGATCGAGTGTACATGTACACATACCACAAAAGTCTGAAGTATATCTTTACTCAGAAGGAACTGAACATGAGACATAAGATGGTTAGAGTTGATCAAGGATTACGACGTAGAGCATCAGTATCATCCAGGCAAGGCAAATATGGTAGCAGACGCTCTTAGCAGGAGAGGCGGTGCATTTATGTTGACATCACAAAAACATATTTTAGAAGATCTTCAAGAGATGGGCATCGAGGTTATATTTCCTAGTGATATAGGAATTCTGGCAAGTCTACGAGTTTAATCCGACTTGGTAGACAGGATCAAGGCAGCTCAGGCACAGGACCCAAGGATTCAGAAGCTTATGACAGAATGTGAGTCAGGACTCAGGAAGGAGATAAAAATTTACGAGGATGGAACACTTAGATTTGGATCACGTCTATGTGTGCCAAGTGGAGATACCATACATTAGGTTATGACAGAAGCCCACAGTTCTCAGTATTCTATACATCCCGGAGGGACCAAAATGTACAAAGATATCAAGCAACACTTCTGGTAGAACGGAATGAAGATGGAGATAGCTAGATTCGTTTCTCGTTGCTTAACATGTCAACAAGTGAAGGCAGAACAACAGAGGCCAGCTGGATTATTACAACCGCTTCCTATCTCGGAATAAAAGTGGGAGCATATCACAATGGACTTTATGACCAGTTTACCAAGATCACCAAGTGGTAAGGATGCTATTTGGGTAACAGCGGATCGGCTTACGAAGGTGTCATATTTTCTTCTTTTTAGAGTAAGGCAATATACAAAAAAGTTGGCAGCGTTGTATATACAGCAGATAGTCAGGCAGCATGGGGTCCCTATCAGTATTGTGTCAGATAGAGATACCTATTTTATATCACATTTCTGGAAGAGTTTACATCATAGCATGGGTACCGAGTTAAGATTTAGTACGGCTTACCACCCACAGACGGACGGGCAATCAGAAAGAATAATTCAGACTTCAGAAGATATGTTACGAGCTTGTACCCTAGATTTTGGAGGATCATGGGAGAGTCACCTGTACTTAGTCGAACTCTCGTACAACAACTGTTATCAAGCCAGTATCCAGATGGCGCCATTCGAAGCACTATACATTAAGAAGTACAGGTCGTACTGGCATGGGATGATATCGGAGAGAGGAAGATGTTAGGCCCAGAGATGATTGTTCAGACGGTTGAAGTGGTTAAGGGGATTAGAGAGCGACTTCGAGTTGCGCAAGATCGGCATCTTCATTGGGCAGACCAGTATTGTAAGCCATTAGAATTTTTTGTTGGGGACTACGTGTTCTTGCGGATCTCGCCTACTCGTGGGATCATTAGATTTGGTGTTCGCAGAAAGTTGAGTCCGCGATACGTGGGCCCATTTTTATCCTTGATAGGTTAGACGATATTGCATATCGTTTGTCCCTTCCACCTTCGTTACGAAAGGTGCATGATGTATTTCATGTATCTCAGTTGCGTAGGTATGTATCGGATCCAAACCATATCCTCGATCATTCTGAGCTGGTTGTTGGTACCAACCTGTCTTACGAGAAACAGCCTGTATCCATTTTGGACCGAAGGGAGAAGATACTCAAGAATCGAACAATTAGCCTTGTCCATGTTGCTTGGGGTCATCACTCCTTAGAAGAGTCATTGTGGAAATATGAGGATGATATCCGATCACGGTATCCGCACCTATTTGACTCACAAGGTATATTTCTTTTCGTGTACCTTGATTGTCTTGATTCCTCATGCTTATCACCCTATGGGTAAAAATTGTTTGATGTCTTAGATTGATAAATATAGATAGATTACTTGCTATTAATATTGTAAGATGATAGCTTGCTTGCTATAATTGCTTGTACTTGGATTAGTCTAGCCCAGATGTTTCTAGCCTGCTTGGATTTAAAATTTCGAGGACGAAATTTTTCTAAGGAGGGTAGAGATGTCACTCCCCATTTTCGGGATATATAGTTTTAATATGTGTACTACTTGACTGTATTTATTTAGTATTTATCATGCATTTATTCAGTATTTGATTCCTTTGATTACATGCTAAATATTTTTCTGTATTTTATTTTCTGCTTTTGCTTAGCTCTTGGTTTATTTCGGTTCATGTTGAACCAACTTGGTTTGGGTTGGTTCATTATCATAAGGGGTGGATGGCCTATATTATATGGGGAAGGAATGGGTGGTGGAGATCAAACTTGACTTGATATTTATACACATTTTCTTTTCTCTCTCCTCACAAACTCTTATTTCATTTCCTCTACCAAAACCCTATCCCAAATTGGAGAGGCAAGTACATCTTGCACACCATGAGGGATTTCATGCATTCCTATTTATTTTTAGTCCATGTTGTTCCTCTCCTCTTTCTCTGCAAGTTTAGGTCTTGAAGTTTTTGATTTCCATGGATGGTTGTGTGTAGATCTAGGTTTTAAGTTTCGAATTTTATGGGTTTTCATAGTTTTGATCTATCAAACTTTGTTGTTTTCAAAAACAAGTTGTTTCATGTTGTAGAGAATTCTATTCTAGTCAGTTTTGACCTTTATTTTGCCCAATTTTGAGTTCGATAGCCCAAGTTATGGCCATTGAAAGTTTTTGAAACTCCATGGCCGAAGCTTGCTGGTGCAAAGGCATGCATGTTATGCGCCCAAAGGCACTATGCGCCCAAAGGCATGTTATGCGCCCAAAGACACTATGCACCCATAGGCATGTTATGCGCCCAAAGGTACTATGCGCCCAAAGGCACTATGCGCCAAAAGGCATGTTATGCGCCCAACTGTACTATACGTCCAAAGGCATGTTATGCGCCCAAAGGCACTATGCGTCCAAACTCAATATGCACCCAAAGACATGTTATGCGCCTAAAGAAAATATGTGCCCAAAGGCATGTTAGGCGCCCAAAGGCACTATGCGCCCAAAGGCATGTTATGCACCCAAATGCACTATGCGTCCAAAGGCATGTTATGCGCCCAAAGACATGTTATGCGCCCAAAGGCACTATGCACCCAAAGCCACTATGCGTCCAAAGGCATGATATGCACCCAAAGGCACTATGCGTCCAAAGGCATGTTATGCGCCCAAAGGAATTGCTATGCTCCCAAAGGAATTATTATGTTCCTAAAGGAATTACTATGCTCCTAAAGGAACTGCTATGCTCCCAAAGGGACTGCTATGCGCCCACAGTGAATCAGTGCGTTCTCCACCTGTGTACGTATAACAGTCGTTTTAGTCCGCGCTTTCGCTAAATTTGTGCCATCTGTCTTAACCCGCACGATTCGTCGAATTCGAGCATTTCGTCCTATATCGTACATTTCGCTGGATTACGCCACTTGATGCATGTTAGTGTTTTAAAACATATTATTGTGTGGAGTGGGCCCCGTGTCTTGATTGGCTTGTGGACATCCGTATCGCTGGTACTTAAACCTAAGAGTTATAGACTCGACCATACTAAATACTAGTTTGACTTTCATACCTTGTCACGGATTGACATTGATTGTTACCTTGACTAAATGATTGATCATGCGTTCTTAGTTGGAACTAAAAGACTGGCTAGTCGTCTTATTGAATTGAATGAGGCATGTTCATGTATGAACCATGAACCATTGCGATCGACTAGCCGATCCCGAACATTAGCATATGGACACGTGCTGACTTCAACTTCTTTCTACAAAAGCAGCATGTGTACCTTACAGTCAAAGCATGATTATCCCGTGGCTAGGTTTGATTGTTACATTACGCTATGTAAGACCTATAACCTAACCGCACGGGCATCGTTGTAGAGTTATGCATATCGTACTCTGTATGGAAGTACTCATTCAGAATGACCATGATCCACGGCATGAGATTTCAATTAACGTATGGACTATTAAGTTAAATAAAATAACTATTGCTTGGAGAGAATGGATTCCCGAGTTCTTACATGGCAGCCATCTTGGGATAATTAGTGCCCCGACATGCCGGCTGGTTCCCACGGATATTGCAAATCTGCCACACGGGCAGGGAGTGTATCTGTTTATATTTTTCTGCATATTAATGACGGGCGTCCCGCTGGGACACGTCTAATTTATGGTTAGCGTAATTGATTATTAGATAGACTAGCCTTGCTAGTACATTATAAGAACTGAGGAATCCCTTATTGCATATTTCCAGGACAACTTGGAACTTATAGTTAGCAAGCCGTAGTAGTTGTATTGCCGTTTAAATTGAATTGTTTGTGTATTTACCTACTGTGTTAACTACTGAGATGAGCAGAATGTCAGGACATGACGGGTCAACTTCTGTCCTTGTTTGGTTGGAAAATTGGCTTGAAGTGTCGTGATGTTGTGCGAATCCCAGTAGCAAGTAGAGACTTATTTATCATATTCTTAACTCTTATCACTGGTTCTAATTCTTCATGTCGTGTTTCCTTTGTGGTACTTGCTATTTAAGGTCTAACCTCTCTGGTTTTGTATGGCCAGATTTAGAGCCAGCTCCCGAGGACTCAGCTTACTTCCACCCCCAAGATGGTCAATACTAGAGGGATGATCGCAGGAGGACACGAGTGGTTTCCTTGCTTCCCTGCTCGTTTTGTTACTTACGTTACTTTTGCCGCCTGGCACCGACATGTTAGTCGGACTGTCTTGTACTTACTTTTACATAATTGTAACTAAGTCAGACTACAGCTGATAACGATTGTGTATACTATGTTATATCATCTGGCTATGTTTTGTAAAGCCATATCTCAAGAACATTTTGACTGAGCTTTTGGGATGCCGTACTGCTTATTCTTACATGTTATCTACTTACTGCTTTTCATTGAATGATTGGGACAATAGAGGTTGAGTAAACCTAGTGAGACTTGTATGTAGTATGCACCCCCTTATCTTGTAGACAGCATTGATCGTATTATACGGTATTTATCTACCCGTAATACGTAGTTGGCTAAGTTATTCCCCCGCTCTCCGGTATTCTGGATCTGGGGCGTGACACTACGCCTGTCTAATTTTGGTATATATATATTGGATGACTACGAACTTACCCGCAAGAGATGATTTGTATCTCTTTTCACACACTCTAAGTGAGTTCTTTTAAAGAGTTCTAACATGAAGCCTTGTACTTTCTTGCGGTGCTATGCTATGACATGGCCCAAAGACGAGGCTACACCTTATCGTGGTTCCATACCACAGTTGCATGAGAACAACAACCTCTTTGTAGTACCATACTACCGAGCATGAAGACTTGCTCTTTCTTGCGGTATTACACCGTTGTGATATGGCTCGCGTAGCCGAGGCTTTACATCGTGGACCTTTTGGTACTGTCACACCACCGTAACACGAGATCGTCGACCTCTTTGTAGTGCTGCCTACCACTTTTCATTCTACAATACTAGGCTACCTGCCTATATGCGGTATTATGCCGCTGTGACATAGCACGAAGCTGAGGCTTTACCCTCTCAAGGTACATCATGTGGCGTCACTCCACTGTAACATTGAGTACTACGCTTCTTTGCAGAGCTGCTATCCGTGCTTCTTCTAAAGCACACTGGACATTCAAAATGTCCAAGAAATTATTAAGGCTTCTAATCCATTCTCTAACTGGATTTGTTCTATACGAAAAAATAGTAGACAACAATAGTTCTGGGTCTGTAATCCCTCAATGTCTCAAAGGACTAACCACTGTTCCTGATATTCTCCCAGTTAATGGTCTTTCGTTGAACCAAAAGTTAAATGCCTAGTAGATTTATATTTGAACTAATAACATAAAACTTTATGGTAGGATTGCAAAGACACAATATCAGAGGTCCTTCAAACCTATTTTCTTGTTGTGTCCTCGACCAGCTGATGCTTAAGCCTTTTGTGAATAGATTCACCAGATTCTTCTGACTCCGAACATCAACCACTGCAATGATCTAAGCTTACTACGCTCATTCAATGTGCTATACTGTTGTTGTATAGTCCTCTTCTTACCATAAAGAAAAGATCATCTGATGTCGCACCTGCAGCTGCTTGGTTGTCATAATATATCGACATCACCCAGATTTGCACACAAACCACAAGAAAATCATACTTGAGTTCTCGAAGCCAATCTACTTCATTCGCTGTAGCTGATAGTACATAGAACTCAGATTCTATAATGAGAGAAATATCTGCTTATTCGACTTTCTCGTTATAACAACAACACCCATGGATCTGCTTCTTCGACTTTCACGATATAGTAGAACCACTCATGGAGAATACGTACCCTTTTCTCTCTTTTCTTTTGAGTATCCACTGGCATAACCAAATCCTTTTACTACTACCGAAAACCTGTAGTAGTGTAGTACAAATCCCCGAGTCCTTCTGAGATATCTCATCATACTCTTCATAGCTTTTCAGTGTTCAATACCTGAATTGCTCATGAACCGACTTAGCATACCTACAATAAAAGCTATGTCATGCCTGGTGGCACTCTTAGCATTCATCAACACCCGATGATGCTTGAGTACACCAACTGTCTGACCCTTTATCCATGATTTGGCTTCAGCTTTGATCACACCTGTAATATCGTAGCCCTAAGATATGTAAGACTAGGAATGCGTATACATGCCAGCTGCATATCAAGTGGGCTCCAGCCTATCTCGAATACATATAAGATGTACAGTAATGGCCATCTATCTATCATAAATCAATACTATAACTAAGTCTCAATCCATAGTAATATAGAACACACGAATGTGCAATATATATCAAGGTGTGCATCCCATGCTATACTTGTTCGGATAGACTCGAAAGAAATAGTAAGAGTCTAAAAATACTAGGCTAACAAGCAGAATGAAAGTAAAAGGAGATGAACATGTAAACGCAAAGATACCTGAATCCGAAATAGCAACACCATCATCCTCAAACGAACTCTTGTTAGTCAACTTCCTGGAGAGGTCATCAGGTCCTTAGGGGAGATAGCAATATACATAATATCATGCCGAATCTAATAGTATAAAACATAAAACATGCAAGGAAGACATAAAACAGTACAAGAAAGACATCTAGGAAGTGACATGTCATTGAGAAGCATAACTAGACATGGCTAATAAGTAAATCAAGTCAATTCTATAGATTGTAGTCAAGGCAAACACTCCCAATCTATAGCCTCAATTGCAGTCCAAGACAAGCGACTCTCAATCGAGAATGGTCAAGGTAGCCAATCCTAGTATCGATCTCCTCGCCTAAGAGGAATACAAGGGTCAAGTCAATCCTATAGACTATAGCCAAGGCAAGCGCTCCCACTTTATAGAATATCTCAAGTCAAGTCATACTCATGTTATGTCAAGTCAAGGAAATAGTTGCGTAGGACTAGGAAACTCTATCTCAAGACACACATTAAAGCGAAGACCAATATAACGGGTAATAAAAATATAATAGAAATCAAATACATGTACGTAATACAAGGAAGAAAGTAAGTAACATGAATCTGACTGATATCATGAAAGGAACAACAGAAAAATAGAGGACATGCATATAAAATATACTATACAAGTTGGCAATGTATACTTGTCAGTCTCCTACAACTGTGCAGTCTGCGGTCTAACTCCGATATTTTCTGTCACTCCATCATGTTCTCCTAGAATATTTATCCACCAATCGATGTCACATATATGGCATATCATATATGGACTTACCATATGTAGAACAATAATATTTATATGCTAAACTAGTCACATTAACTAACCGACTCAATGTAACATATATAGCTTTAAATCTACCCAATAAAATAATTTTTTATAGCATATTAAATATATTTTTATTTCTAAAAAATATTTATAAATAATTTATAATAATATTAGTCTATTAATTTATAGAAAAATAGGTATACAAGTTTTATATTTATCTGAAGTCAATAATCACCAACTTGTGTAATAATTTTTTTATCTGAAACAAATATTTTTAAACAAAAAATAAATCTAAAACAATTATGTAAAATATATTAGAGTATAGATTATATGATAAAATAAATAAAACAATTATTTTAGGTTAGTTCCTTAGGGTTTTGAGTCCAAAAAGATAAATAGATTCTAGGTTTCTCGGTGATCCGACAACAATACGACGAACACAGATTTTATTAAAATATAAAACCTAAACCAAGTGGCACAAAAGTATATGGAATAGAAATATTAGGATGTCTAGAGTATTATCAAAAATATTTGAAAGGTCGAAGTCTCTGCAAGTAGCCGAAAATAAGTTCACAAAAGAATTGGTTCAGTCTGGACACCCTGTAGCAAAACGGATGCTCCGAACAAACCGTACAAAGTCACGTGGGTGGTCAATTGGTGATAAAAATAGACACGTAGGGCTTCATGTTAGTTTTTGTTTCGTGAGAAATAGACATCGAAAAGTATATGAAACCTCGTATACAAGTCATCCTACCTGCTATGATGAATTCAACACAAGTTTGGTCAAATTCGGGTGCCTTCCACGCCATGTACCGACCAAACGTGGCCTCGTGGCTCCTCGAAAAGGTGCTAAAGTGTTAGGAGGGTTTCTTAGAGTCGAGATGAAGGTGGTGGAAGGGTTGGAGGTGGTCGAAAAGTTGGGTTTCTGTCGGTTAGAAGGTAATGTGCAAAAATGAGAAAAGAAGAATATGTGGGAGCTCGGTTTTTAGAAAATAGGGAGAGATATGGACATAAATCTAGAGATTTAAATATAATAAATCATGGTTTACAGGATTGAAATTGATTAGGATTTGATTTGGTAGGATTTGATAGAAATTTCAAAAGATATGCAAGATTATGCATCAAAAGATTTAAATTGTTTCCAAAAATAGGAACAAAAGATTTGTTTGGTTTTAAACCAATTTGGATCTAAAAAATCTAAAAAAAATTCATCTAAATTAATCCTAATAGGTTATGACAATCCACTATATGCTCTACTAAGGCTAGTTGCATTAGTTTTTGACGGATATGATTTATTGAACCGAAATAAGCTTCGAAAGTCTAATAATTGGGTCTTGTGTGCCATTTGAAAATAAATAGCTTATGGAAACTCAATCGAATAGAACACCATTGGCATGTGTACAGTAGGCTCAAAATAGGTCAAAACCATATATTGGGTCGAAAAGTTTGAATCGGGTTAGGCCTCAAATCGAAATTAAAAAATACATCGAATTTACGATAAAGACAAAAATGACCATTTTGACCTAAATTGTGCAAGAAAAATATAGTGCAAGAGAAAATGTTTGAATGGAACATGATATATCAAAATGAAGTTGGACTTACTAGAACTTGAATATAAGACTTGTTTTGAGAAATTGGCTAATGCTACGCTTCAAAAATCAAAGCCAAGACATAGTGTATTTATAATCAAAATTTAAATATAAAATATACTTTAATAAATAAAAATCACATTAAATAAAAATTCGAAAAATTATGGTGCTTAAAACACCTGTAAGGAGTATCGATCCCTGAAAGATTCTGATATCCATAGCGTATGAGCATCTTTTCACGTAGTGAGCTTATGACAGTAAGCTCAACTTCCATATGTATTATCTAAATCCCAAAGATGACATCTGCATCTCCCATGTCCTTTATACAGAATTTGGATATAAGGAACATCTTTGTTTTAGTGATACGATAGTATGTTATTCTGTAAGCACCTTGATTTTTACAAATTATTTTTTTATTTTTTAATATGATTTTGTATTTATTAAATTACATTTTATTATTGATTATGACTATATATGTACTTTTCCGTAGCTTTGATTTTTGGAGCACAATAAATGCCAATCTTTCGAAACTTCCTTCATGAATTTTGAAGTAGACAACTCCACCTTCAATTTGATATATCATGTTCTATCAAAATTGTTCCCTAACATTCTTTTGACTTCGCACAACTTTGGGTCAATTTAGGCCATTTGACCGTTTACCGTAATTTTAGAGCTAACTTCCAACTCGAGTTTGGAACTCGACATCGATCAAAACCATTTGACCAAATATATAATTTGGACCTATTTTTAGCCCACACCACACATGCCAAGGGTGTGCCACTTAATCGAGTTTCTATGTGCAATTTATTGCGAATGGCACATGAGACTCATTGATTGACTTTCGAGTTCGATTTGACTAGAGAATATATTTGGACCCTAACCTAGCCAAACCCACTTGGTAGAGCCATGTTGGGTTGCCATGACCCAGTAGAATTATTTTAAATTTATTTTATAGGAGTTCTAGTTGTGACTATGAATATATTCTCTATATATATGGATTATAGACCAAAGTAAATTTTTTATGTATTCCTAAATATTTTCCAGTAAATATATTTTGTTATGATAGTAATTATTTGCGTATGTTTACAAATCAATATATAGGTATGAATTGTCACGCCCCGCTCCCGTAGGAGCGATCATCCTCGCTAAGGCCTGATGCCGCGTGAGCCTAGATTACGCTCACACAAGACAGGTCCATAACGGCCGATTACAGGCTAAGCGACGGGTCGTCGCACAGAAGTTCCAAGCAGAAACATTGAATAGTCAGCAGCGAAAATTTAATGCAAAACATAAGTCATACAAAACACTCTTTTATTGATATTGAACAAAGATTACAATGTTGGCACGGGGCCAAATTACAAGTCTCTCAAGCTCACTTTTCTCTCATATTACAAGTCACTCTGCTCTCTCTTATTTCTCAATACAAGCTTCAAGCGACGAGTGGCAGATTCTGCAGAATGGCGATGTCCATACATTATGTCCCGTATAAGTCCGGACTCCGTGCGGCCGTACGCCTCGAAACTTCAAGGAACTCCGTTCCTCGACGCATCCAAGCGAGCTCCGCGCCATCGGGCTTCTACCTGTGCCTGTACATGAAAACTGTATGGGTATCAGTATTCAACTATACTAGTGGAGTGAGCTCCTCGCCTACCCGTATAAAACCGACACGTTCATTTACTTTGTGCAGCTTAATCCCTTTTTGATTGTCTTTCTAGTCTTGCCTTAGGATCAATTTTAGGACAAAGACGTCTTGGCCTATACTTGGCAACGCAACGACATGGTTGTGCTATACTCTATTCGTGACTTCAGTGTATTTGAGGTGGTGCCTCGTCGAGTAGAAACTTATGCAACTCAACCGTGCCAGGACTTTTCACTTATTTCTGTATGTCTCTAGACCATTCTCGTGCCAATGACGTCAAGGGGATGACTCGTGCTGGTCGTGCCAATAGACTTGATCGTGCCTTAAGATCGAGGCCGTGCCTCCCAAGGATCATCCAGACTTAACCAACTTGCCTTACGGCCTTTCCTGACTTAACTCGAGACTACACCACAATTATGCCGAAGCACATGTCCTTGCTATAACCAAATCTTTGGCTCCAGAATGGTGTTGTAACCGTGCCCCACCTAACTCGTGCCGATTCAAGGTTAGCGCTTGCTATAAGCATAACTTGTTAACCCAACTCGTAACCTGCTAGTACTCGACGCAATCCAAAGGCATGCACGCGGATAGCCGCTCTTATGTCGACACATCTATATGAGTGTTCACTAGCAATGTCAAGCTATTCAAGATCTTTGTATACGGTGACCATCCACGTGCGAGGTACGAGCTCCCACTAAATGACTCGTAGCCTATATTGTAACGGTTCACTTCAATCGAGTCGTACCGTTGATGAAGGCTGTACAATATCTGTAATTCCTCCTAGGCCGACATGAACCCGACGCCCCAGGATCGTTCAAGGAATTTACCTTGCACGCAAGTTGTCCAATTACCATGCAAGAATCAACTCGATCTACCAAGTCCTTCCTTAATCATGACCATACTTTCCAACTTTCTACCGAGACTCCCAAGTAGCGGGACCGATCTCGGCGACAACCAGTCATGTGGACTTCCTTATCGAGACTCCCAAGTAGCGGGACCGATCACGTGAACTTCCTTATCGAGACTTCCAAGTAGCGGGACCGATCTCATAAACTTTCTTATCGAGACACCCTAGTAGCCAGATCGTTCTCGTGTACTTTCTTATCGAGACTCTCAAGTAGCGGGACCGATCTCGTGTCCTTCCTTATCGAGACTCCCAAGTAGCAGGACCGATCTTGCGTGCCTCCCTATCGAGACTCCCAAGTAGCGGGACCGATCTCGTGAACTTCCCTATCGAGACTTCCAAGTAGCGGGACCGATCTCGTGTGCTTCCTTTCTCCGTGGCATACTTTTCATAAAAACAACCGTGGCTCGTACCTTAGACTGATTTGTTCTCTAGGCGACACTATCGCTCAAGTCACATACTTTATATGATGAGCTTTGTTCTCGTAGGACTATGTGACTTGACAATCGCAAACAACAGGGGATAGTACTTGCTATAACTTCGATAGCCCAGCCAAACTCTTGTCTAACTTATTCGTGCAACGACTTGACTACCAAAGGCTATGCCAAGCCTTGCATTGAGGGAACGTGCTATGCACACGTTCGACTTGAACAAACAAGTTCTTTGGGTGCCTAGACTTAAGCCACAAGCCGTGCAATAAGACTTAAACCACGGGACAGCTGAAGGCTATGCCAAGCCCTGGACGATGGGACCGTGCATGCTTTATCAAGCAATCATGCGGGCGACGCCAATGGCTTAGGCTAAGTTCTTAACTTCGTGGCAGCTTAACCATCTCTCCTTCTCCCAAGCCACGGGACGAAGGATCGAGTGCCATTTTAAAAGTATGCTGAGCAAACTTCTAAGCAGACCGTGGGACCTTTTTCCATGTTCTAACACATTCCGACCCGTCGGGATTATTCCGTTAGCTATATGGATGCGTCTCTTTTATTATCAAGCCAAACTTGTGCAAGTTGAAAACGTATGATTTATTATGTGAAGGCTAAGATGAGACAAGTTCACCGAAACTACCCCACCTGAGCGAAGAGTCGTCTTGACCGAGCGAGTCTTCGTGCACCCGTTGCAAGGCTAAGTCCGAACGCCATCGGCGTTTCGATTCCTTCGATTGACTGAGAGAGACGGGGCACTACATGAATAATTATATATATGAAGTAGTTTTATAATTATAGAATTATATAATTATATATATATATATATATATATATATATATATATATATATATATATTTTATATATATATATATATATATATATATATATATATATATATATATATATATATATATATATATATATATATATATATATATATATATATACCCTGCTGGCCCCCACAACGGAGGAGGAAATTAGAGCGGCGATCTGGTCCATCAACGAGCACAGCGCCCCGGGACCGGACGGGTTCAACGGGGTCTTTTTCAGAACTTGCTGGGACATCATTAAAGCAGACTTAATCGAAGCTACTGCAGCCTTTTTCCAAGGGGCTCGGTACCCCAAATCGATCTCCTGCACCAACATTATATATATATATATATATATATATATATATATATATATATATATATATATATATATATATATATATATATATATATATATATTTATATATATATATTTTTTTATATATATATTTTTTATATATATATTTTTTATATATATATATATTTTTATATATATATATTTTTTTATATATATATTTTTTATATATATATATTTTATATATATATATTTTT